>VKOC01030060.1:0-14215 GCA_009364415.1 Spea multiplicata
TAAGTAGAAAAAAAAAATATCCGAGCAACATCTATAATGTCAGATTCACAAAATAACAGACACAATTTGGGTGAGTTACTTTAAATTCACTAAAAAGCCTTTAACATATGGCATTTGTTCCAGGAGGAGGATTTTTAAATATTGTCATGAGTTCAAATACGATATTAGAAGGATAGCCATAAAGGCAATTTAAGGATTATTAGTGTACATTTCTGAACACGCTTTTATAAAACAGACCATAATATAAATTACTGACGCCGTACTGTTTAATGGTGGCTTACAGAATAAAGACATTTTCGAAAATGTTATTTTGTTAATAATAAAACCTGCAATGTTTCTTGCGGGCGAGTGAAGAGGATTAATTTTATATCTTAGTAACCTGCGGATACATTAAATATTTAAAAGGAATGGTCCGAATTTGTCACATTCGATTTCCTTAGAAGTTCTGTTTGCGTGAACTGAAGCAGAAGAAGAAACGGTGGAGAGAGGGAGAGAACGAATAATATCAGACAGATAATACAGAATCTCTATTACAGAATAGAGATAAAAATTATAGAATACGAGTCCTCTTCTCCATCTGTAGCAGTATGTTTTACATTTCCTCATTTTACTGTTAAGAATATTTTTTGATCATTTTATCACTAAAAATGAATATAATATTATATTTAATAATAATAATGTGACTAATGTGTATTATTAGATTTTGTATTCTCCCCTGATAGTAATAGTCCACTGCTAAAGAATATTTTCGTAGACTATAAAATAATAATATAATAGTAATAATAATAAGAAGAATTTTTAATATCGGGTTTTTATCGAGTTTTTTCTTTTTCCATAATTATGACTTTCTAAGTTGCTTGTTACTCCAGAGGAGTGTGCAAGCTTATTCAAACCAACCCAGTAACAGGGACTATGTCTCCGACAAAAATGAGTTAGACGAGAGGCTGCAAGGAACAGGAAGGCTCGTTCTCCACTTTTAAGGATTCTGGTCAGACCTCACTAGAGTATCTGCTTACAGTTCTGGAGACCCCCCGCCCCCCATCTCCCAGAATGCATCTTAACACATTGGAGAGAGTTCAGAGGAGAGCTGCAAAAATGGTGAATGGTTGGCAAGATATAAATTATCAGGAAATTTTTATATATATGGGGTGCTCAACCCCTTGTTGGCTGCATTTCAGGTAAGTGCCCCTGGTGTGGGCAGAAGGGACAGGGCTAATACAGCGAGGGAATTTAAACAGGCATGGGATATAAGCTTTCCAAACTATGGGACCAGAGCAAGGACTGAAAGGCGTTTGATTCCCTTCCATCAGGAAAAATGGCCAAACTAGATGGGTGGAATGGTTCTTATCTCTCGTCAAAATCTATGTTTCTATGTGTCAGTGTTTGTGTGCAAGCATGTATGTGTAAGTGTGGTTTGGAGTGTATGTTGGGGTAAGTATGTGTGTGTAAGTGTATATGTGTGTTAGCATTTGTATGTGTGAGAGTGAGTTACCAGGGGGAGGGCGCTTTCACAAGGCCGATGGGGTCACTTAGATATATCTCTCCCCTGGGCCAGAAGTTGCCAGCCCTCCCCTGACCAAAGATTTTTTGATTCAATTTCAAAAGCAACTCAAGACTTGTTGAGGGCCCCACAGATGCACATTGCTTAGGTTTACATTTTAAACATGAATAAGTTAAAATAAAATATCCAGCATGTTAACGCATAAAAGGAGGCAGACATAGATCTAGGGAGCAATGAAAGGAAATCACTTAAGCATAAATCCCCAAAGCCTAATGCCTGTCCTATGTAATGCATGCTTTCAGATCAGAGGCACAGCCCATCTACTTGCATAGAGCTTGTATATAAAGCGCTCCCCAGCTTAGCCGTCAGGGAATTCTGATGAGAATAGAAGTGCAGGTGGTGGAAATGTTCTGAGGTCCTGAAGGACGGGCATAAAAATGAAAACCAGTTTCAAGTATAAATGCTGCTTACACGATACTTCATACATTAATGATACCAACTAAAGTATAGCGAGAATAAACCATAATATGAGTATTTTAAAGCATATTTCTATTGCTGGAACGGGTGAAATAATTGTGTGTTTATTAAGGTTTTTTTATCAGTACGGCTATTTTGGGACAGATCCTCATATGTGTTTGGAAAGTATACTCGGTATGGTTTGGACTCTGGTAGAACTTAAGTTAAACAGCCTCATCAGGTAGAGAAAGTGCTTTTTTGTATGTTGTAGACTTGAGGTATATTTACTACACACTGAAAGCAGTTTTTTTGTAACAAGTTGCATCCGTTGTGTGTCAGGGAGTTTGATGGTGATCTTCACTGTCCTCTACCCTGGCACCCAAATACCCTTTTACCCCCCTTCTAGGAGACATGGATAAATGTAGGGTTTTATTTACTTTTACATAAAGTCACATTTTATTTTATTTGTAAAACATTACACTACTACTTTACTTATTGTATACTTCCTCAAAAGGGTTTATTTGGTTTTAATTTAGCAAAATGCAGGACAGATGCGTGTTTAAAAAGTAGCACAATGTTAGAACAAGAGGGCATAGACTAAATGTAATGTAGGGAAGTTCTTACTTTACTGTAAGGGTGGTGGATGAGGGAAACATGAGATAGAATTAAAGCTCTCCTCACTATGGGACCTCATCAAGGACTGATGGGGTTTAAATCGCTTACAACTGGGCAGACTAGATGGTCAAATGGTTCTTACCTGACCTTAAATTCTATGTTCCTGTGTTTCAAATGGATGTGATTTCTAAGGACATAGCTTGGAAAAAAGGCATATGCCTAAATATTTTACCGCGTATATGTGCTGAATGTCACTTGCATTAAGGCCTCATCACCTTCTACCACCTTCTGACAGCATATTTCAGATCCACAGAGCACAGCCCCAGGGATGCCCTTGGGATGTCATATTCTTAGTTTAAAGAGTGTTAATGCAGGAAGCAAGGACCTTCCATTAGTTTATGAGATGTAAATAACGGAACCTTTCAATCTGGTTTTTTTCTTAAAGGTAAGATTTAAGTTGCTTCTGTAACACAGAACCTCACGTCTTCCTTGTGTTAAAATGTCTGAGTAGAGGCGAGTCCAGGACCTTTAAATTAAGCAGACAGACTGTACTTCTGAGCTTCTACCTGCCTTATACTTAAGGATGTTCCGGGGACAGATTTCTCTTCAGGGGTTACTCCCCTTGTTAACATTCTATAGTTTCATGGGGCTTAATACTATTGTGGTTCAGCCTCCCCCAGTAAATTATAGGTCTTAAACTGGAAAATCAAATTGTAGGAGAGACTTATCAGCAACAACCCCTTTGCTTTGGGATTATACACACTGTTCTTGCTAAAACACACTGTGCGAAGGCTGCTCTACAAATCAACGAACACCTCAGTAAAGTTTGTGTGATGGAATTTTACCACTCTACAAGTTTATTATGTTTTTTCCCTAATAGGTTAGTCATCGATGATTTTATAGGGGCAGATCATTTGATAGCTAGATTGCTTCAGAGGGTTTATGTTCCAGCCTGTAATGCTGATGTTCTGTTACTTTTATTGGCAAAGAGGGTCCATTTATCAGCCCATGCTGTAATGCTGATGTTCCGTCACTTCCAGTGGCGAAAGGGTCCATGTTCCAGCCTATATAGCTGATGTTCCGTCACTTCTAGTGGCAATCTACACCTTGCCGATCTCCAGCACTGATAACACCACAACCTGCATGTGGCACGTTAGGTCCCTCAAGATTAATGAAGCACAGACACAAGGCATTTATGAAATACCGCCGTACCGTCCTTCCTCTCACGCACCTAATCTGGGTGTTGTCAGCAATCCTGAAAATCATGACGTGTTTTTTTATATTTATGAGATAATCCACAACTATCCCAACCAAATCAGGACTATTGGCAACCTTGTATCCACTAAGGAGCCAGACTAGGAATGTAGATACGATGTTACCTTTTTGGAGGCGCTTGCTAAATATTTTTTTAACATGCTCTACCCAATTTCTACCTATCACCCTTCCACAAAACATTTCATATAGTTATTTTTGGTTTCTTTTTAGGGCATTTAAGGGTTCATTTCTAGTATTTTTTAAGCCTAGAAGTCCCCATGAAGTATGTAAAGCCTAGTTTTTTAGCTGCATACCCATAGCCTGGGTAGATATCCCCGTTGGAAGAATATGGTTCCATAAAAAATAATGTATCGCGTCATTTATAGGTTTCAGCACAGTAAGTCGACTGATTATACTTGTCCAAGAAATTCACTTTGTGTGACAGTTCCAAATCGAAGGCTTCTTTAGTGACAATTTATTACATGTTTTTTTTAAGTGTTATCAGTGCTTTGCACATTGTTTCTTTGTTCTAAAACAGGCACAACAGCTCAGCTCTAGTAAACTGTAAAGCTCTACATTTAATTTGTCTGCAGGATCGTTATTTATGCTTTCTATGTTTTTCTTAGATAAAACCCCTTGAATTTCATTAAGATTAAAAAGCCAATAACATTTTATTTTCTACCTGTTAAAAAAACCATTAAGCAACCTTAACTTGTATTAAAAATGAGGTCTGCAGCTGTTATATTAAGAGATTTAAATACAAATTAATCACTTTATCCAGTTTATTTACTATATATTTATATATTTTCCTTTACTTAGATTTATATATTAATAACATTTTTTCATATTATAAAACAAACAAATTATTTGATGCTATAGAAATAAGTATAGGATATGAAAGAGGTAAAGGCAAAAAATAAATACTTGCAATAAGGAATATTATGAGGTTATGACCTAAAGACTTAAAACAGCCGACCTAATCTACGCTATCAAACAAGTTTTAACTCACTTATAGCAAAATTAATAGTTAAAAAAATGTAGTTAAGAAAAAAAAAATATAGTAATGAAGTCAAATATTAATTAGAATACGTGGCCCAACACATTTAAAGGTTGTTACAAAAAGAGGTGGTAGATGAGTGGAACAGCCTATAACTAAGCCATTGTTGGGCGTGAAACGCGTAAGGCATTCATCTACTATGTGTTAATTCCTCACTGAGGGTGGCCAAATGAGGAGAATAAATCAGCGTATTTAAATGTATTACCCTGTTATTTCCTCCAGAGTTGCGGACCCAAATCCTGTTGCTTGGTTTCTAAAGTATGGTTGCCGGTGGAAGTGCCGTGTTGCCCTACAACATGGAAGCATCAAATGATATGTGTTATGGATCGAGGTGAGACATTTCACCGTTTTGAAGGGGAACAGCCTCCCAGCATAAGTGACAGACACTACAGCAGTGAGAGGATTTATGGATCATATGGATATCCTGAATTTAAGATGAGGCCAAGCACTGATTAAGGTCCTTACAACATGAAAGATGGGCCAAATGTTTCTGGTCTGCTGTCAAATTCTATGCTTCTGTGTAGAAACCAGAGCAGGTATACTTTCCATACCACTCGAAAAGAATCCAGAGAGAAGTTAACAGAACAGAACTGTTAATATAACATATCAAATATGGAGACAGGAAAGGGGTTGAAGTCACCCATGTGTGTTTAGGTGGAGGTGACATCATAACACAGCCCTTGAAGACTCCATGATGTATAATTACTATCCATACAGCAGGAGAAAAGAGGTCTTTGCAGATGGAGGTACTCATCAATATGATTAGGAGAAGCAATATATTTTAAACCTTGCAATTTGTACAGTGTAACTATTAACACTCAGCACGTATTTTTCTTTTGTTAGTATCTGGTATCTTTAAGCTGTAACATTCTTGTTTCCTCTTTTAACTTGATGTTTATCCGAAATGCTTTCTGAATCCATTAGTAGGTTAGTTCCTGCCAACGTTACCAAGTGGAGCATACATTATCCATTCCCAAACCAAACACAGAACTCGAAAAGTTTTCTCTGCTGAGACCTGCACCAATTTGGGGTTGAAATGAGACAGATGCAAAAGAAAGAGGTTTAAGGTGAATAACAAAATATAAAACATCGAAAAATATTTTTTCCCCCCACTTTGAAGTAATGCTAGTTATGCAAATTCATACATTCATACAAACCAAAGAGACAAATGTCTAACAAACACTTAAATAAAGTACTATAAATCTCTAAACCTTGCATTGGTGCGAGACTGTCCTGGTGGAGAACCAAATTACTACCAAATGGGCAGCCATGTCAATAAAGCAAGTCATGTTCCCTACTCAGTGCTGAACAAGTGGAGTTTTACTTAGAAACAAGGCCGGACTGGGGATGACTAGCATACCTCGAACTCTCAGGTTTAGAGTCTCAGGTTTTTGCCCCAATCTCAGGGTTTCAGGGTGAAGGGGCAGATTCTCGGGGTCACGCAGTCTGGAGCTGACTCCTTCCTATTCTACACTGCTGTGATCATATATAAGACTCCCTATTGGTGCCTGTGCTGTCAGTATGTTATGGTCGATATTCCTGCTTGAATGCAGATGATCCAATTAACTTTACCTTTAAATAATGACACGCCGAGGCTCCCATGAGGTATTAGAGCCAATACATAGAATCTTCAGAATGTGCCATTAAAGGATTAATACTTGAAGAGTTTCACGGTCATCTTATTTTAACAGTTACTAGATATTACGACTTGAATAGTATGCCATCGGCGTATAATTTGGCACTTGTCTGTCAGAAGGCCAGTCCGGTCCTCCTTAGAAATGGTGCCCGTTTAGTTTACCAGTGCCTAATGCTCTTCTCATGGCAGGCAGTACTGCATGGTGGAGAAAAACACAGGATGGGACGATGGTCCATGTCTGTGACTGTCTGCATCATGTCCGAAGCCTATTTTATACATAACCCATTTGTTGTCATGGTGAAATTAACCATCAAAATAACTTTTATGAATTTCTAGGCAGACCCTTAAGTGTACTGAATACGCGGTGACTTTACCAATCATATGAAAATACTTTCACTGAACAATTTCATATGGCTGTCCAATTTTATTGTATGTCAAACTACACCAATGTCACCTTGCTTGATAAAAAAAAGAAAAAAGAACCTCGCCTACACCGTGATACTGCTGCGGGAATGCTCTTTTCTAATGAAAATATGTTATTGACAGCAGAGATTCATCACTAACAATTGCTCAGAGTGAACCAAACAGGCTATTCCGTTACTTATACCTTTCTCTATCTGATTGCTAATTAATGAATAGATGAATGGGTTATGCTTCATTCTCAACAGTTCTGATTTACACGACCTTGGCTGGATCCTCAAAGTCAAACATATTGTATCTGTATTTAATACTGGACTTATATTAAAAGCAGAAGGCTACTGGATGTTTCAGAAGATAACGCCAGACCTATTTCATAGCAAAGCGCAACTTCAAAATGTATGTGATGGATATTAAAACAAAAGTGCTCAAATATATCATAAAGAAGGTTTAAGGAAGAAGACGAGACCACATATGCTCCAAGAACAATGAACTGAGTTGCTTTCATTAAGTAAAAACGCTATCAGATACAATTATAAACGTTGTAGTTAAGGGTTTCGTTCTGTTTAGTTCTTCCATTACATATCCCATCTTTAGCATGCAAGTTTACAATGGAATAAATGGAAGAAATCTATGAGTGTCAATCAATAACAATAATGCAGCTCTTCTGAGAGTTTTCCGTCAAAGAGGGAGCAGCTTTACTAAGAGCTGCCTATCATGGGATTGTAGATGTCAGTAACGAGTGTGCACTCGGTCTCAGAGCTGTCAGTTCTGAGAATGTGACTCTGCTTAGAGGTGTCCTTCGCGAGGAGATTACCTTTGCTAAGGGATGTAAGTTATGAGAGTGCTTACAGTTTTTTTTTTTTTTGCCAAATCTCAGTTTATTGAAAAAGATAGTAAAAAACAGTACAATACAGACACCAGTCAGAAAAATATGTAATGCACAATAGATCATACAGAGGTGTGAGCCACGTGACAAGTAATAACACAATCATCAGGCACAGTTGTAGTAATGCCGCGATGAGAGGGCAAAACAGACACATAGCAAAAACCCATACAAGCAAAAACCTCTCAAATGACAGTCGGCGTGTGTAACAGAGGAAAGCATAGTCAGGAGAGCCAATGATCCAGCGACTCGGACTAAACCGAGACAGGCAAAGGAACACAAAACAAGGTAACAAAGAAATGGACGTGACGTGAACATGACGAGGAACCACGTCAAATGTAAGTAGAGCTGGAGAGCAAACATATGCACTGCGAAAAAACAAGTCTATATAGCCACAACAGAGTTCCATAAGAACTAACTATACAGGAGCCGAAGCCTGGGGAGCCCCGGGAAGGCCCGGTAAAATCCTCTGAAAGGCAGGGGATCCAAGGAAGGCCTGCCAGGGCAACCACTTCAAATGATTGGCACAGCCAGAGCCCCTAGAGGACATCACCAGATCCTCCATTTGACAGAGAAAGTTAACGTAGGACAGCCAAGCAGAGATCGGAGGAGTGAGGGATTGTTTCCAGAACCTAGGGACAGTGGCTCTGGCGGCATTAAGGAGCTGAATGACCAGGGAGCGTTTATAGGATCCCAGGCTCGACCGCGTGACGTTGAGGAGGGCTCCCCCAGAAGTAAGACAAAAAGCGGGGTCTACAACCTCCCTGAGTACCGCTTCTACAACATCCCAGAAGGGCCGTATCAGAGGGCAAGCCCACCAGATGTGGAGATAGGAGCCAACGCCCGCGTCGCACCTCCAACATTGCGGGGAAACCTGAGGAAGAAAGTGGTGAAGCTCCGCCGGGACCTTGTACCACCTAGTAAGTAGCTTATAGGACGTTTCCTGCAATTTGGAAGAGGTCGCCCCCTTATGGGTGAGAAGGATTACTTTGGACCAATCCTCATCAGCTAGAGAGAGACCCAGGTCCCTCTCCCACAGTCCGAGGAAATATGGCTTAGCCTGAGACCGGTGCGAAACATATAAATTATACATGGTGGATAAAAGGTGGGCATGACGGTCCCTGTCCGAACAAATAATTTCAAAAGGGGTATGTGGACGAGCCGAATCGTAGACAGGGGAAAGCGCCGACAGAAAATGTTTTAGTTGATGATAGAAAAAAATTAAGCTAAAAGGCATCGGAGTAGCCTGGGACAGGGAGGAGAGCGGCCGAAGCGTACCATCTAGGAAAAGATGGTGAAGCCGAAGAACCCGCACACCATCAGGCAGCAAGTGACGAATGACACCAGCACCCAAACCTGGGGGGAAAGCCGGGTTGGAGGATATCGGGTACAAATGACTGGGGGATCCCAGCCAACCCAACCGCGTAAGGTGTGTGCGAAGTACCCGCAACGTGGGAAGTAGAGTCGGATGACTAGGAATCACAGGGCGGCGATGGATGTCCGCCAGCCAGGGCACAGCCGAAACATCCACCCCGAAGGAGGATTCCTCGATGTGTACCCACTGCTTAGGGGCGCGAGCCGCCCACTCCACCACCCGACGTACAAGGGAAGCGATCCAATACCCCTCGACATCTGGGAGGCCCAAGCCACCTCGCTCCTTAGGACGAGTCAGGTAGGAGAAGCCAAGTCTGGGGGGACGTTCAGACCACACAAACCTGGTAAACACTCTACGCCACGCCCTCAGATACGACCTAGGGAGATATACCGGGAGGGACTGAACCAGGTATAAAAACCTCGGGAGAACGTTCATCTTCAGTACCCCCACCCGACCGAACCACGAAATATGTGGAAAAGACCATCGCCGAAGGTCATCTATGACTGAGGACAACAGCGGGTCAAAATTTACTTTAACCAGGATGGACAGGTCGGCAGGTATACGAACCCCAAGGTAGGTCAAATACTCGTCCACCCAACGAAAGGGGAACAGCGATTGAATAGACACCTTCAGGGACGGGGAAATATGGGAGCCCAGAATCTCAGACTTTTGGATGTTTATCTTGTACTGAGAAACCGTTTGAAACCGCCGAAGCTCGGCCGTGACGTGTGAAAGGGACGACAGCGGGTCAGAGAGCATGCAAAGCATATCGTCCGCGTAGATCGAAAGCTTATACTCGACCCCCGATACCCTGAGGCCAGAGATATCGGGGTTCGAGCGGAGAGCATTAGCAAGGGGTTCCAGCATTAAAACAAACAATAAAGGGGACAGAGGGCAACCCTGTCTCGTACCATTAGCCAGCGAGAAGCGCTCAGACATAATGCCATTTACCTTCACACAGGCCGAGGGCATGGCGTAGAGTGCCCGCACCTGTTGCAAGAAGCGGGAGCCAAGCCCCAACCTCTCCAGGACGCGGAACAGGAAGGCCCACGAGACTCTATCAAAGGCCTTCTCCGCATCAAAGGAAACTAACAGGAAGGGGGACTGCCGATGTTGCGCCTGCGCCAATAGGTCCAGAACCTTAATCGTGTTGTCCCTAGCTTCCCTCCCCGGGACAAACCCCACCTGATCACTATGTACCAGGTCAGGGAGAAGTGGCGAGAGCCTGAGAGCCAAAACCTTCGCAAACACCTTAAGGTCAGTGTTGATCAATGAGATAGGGCGATAGCTGCTGCATAACTCCGCGTCTTTGCCAGGTTTCGGTATGACAGTAATATGCGCTACGTTAGAGAGGGGGTCCAGGGAGCCGCCCGTAGCAAGCGAATTAAAAAGGGTGACCATATGTGGGCCTAGTACCGAGAAAAACTTTCTATAATATACGGGGGTCAACCCATCAGGGCCTGGGCTTTTACCCTGAGGAGAGGATTTAATAGCTCTCTCAACCTCCTCCAAGGTGATCGGGGAATTTAAAACCTCCCTATCCGCGCTCGGAATACGTTTACGTAGATGCTTAGACAAATAATCATCCATAAGCGACGCGGTACGAGAATCAGGGGAGTGACCCTGAGAGATGTTATAAAGCTCCCGATAAAAGGACGCGAAGCAGGCGGCTATGTCCTTAGTGGCGTGATGCAAAGTGCCCCCAGCGTCCCTAATCTTGGGGATAAAGGAAGCAGCTCTTTTAGCGCGCAGCGCACGGGCCAACAACTTCCCAGGCTTGTCACCTAGTTCATAGAAATGTTTGCGGAGAAGGAGATAATTTCTCCGCAGCTTAGAATCTAAAAGGGTCGCAAGCCGGGACCTAAGCGCCTGAAGCTGTTCTAAAACTGTAGCGGACAACGAGAGCTTATGCTGTAGCTCAAGTTCCGCTATGCGACACGACAGAGAGGACAGCTCAGCCTGATTAAGTTTCTTACGGTGCGAACCCAACCTAATAAGGTGTCCCCGAATAACGGCTTTATGGGCCTCCCAAATCGTCGAGAGAGGGGAATCGGGAAGGCGATTTTCCTCAAAGTAGTGTCGCAGATGTGATGTGAGATCCGCAACACCCTCAGGGGCATCTAGCAAGTTTTCATTGAGACGCCAGCACCAAACCCACGGGGGGAGCAGAGGCAGGCGCAGGGTGAGGTGGACAGGGGCATGATCGCTGAGAGTCTGAGACCCTATATCAGCGGAGTGGAGGTAGGAGAGATGATGATGAGAAAGGAAGAGAGAGTCAATGCGGGAATATCGATTATGAGGGGGGGAAAAGAAGGTGTAGTCCAAGGCAGAGGGGTGAAGGACCCGCCACGCATCAACTAGCTGATTGAGGAGAAGCATACGCTTAACCCGCTTAATTTTCACAAACGGTATATGGGAAGTCCCTACAGAGCAGTCGAGCCTGGGATCCAGGACCATATTAAGGTCTCCACCATAAACAGTAATGCCCTCCTGAAACTCCGCCAGTCTAGAAAGAAATTTCACTAAAAAGGGGACTTGATCCCTATTTGGAGCGTAAACCGTAGCCAACGAAATTTTGTGAGCCCCCAAATAACCCTTAACCATTAAACCTCTACCCTCCTCATCCCTCCAGACATCGAGAAGGCGGAATGGGAGGACCTTATGCAGAAAAATAGCAACGCCCTTAGTCTTGGAGTGGGGGGAACTAGAAAAAAATGCAGTTTGGAAGTATCTGTCCCGGAGTGTAAGCTCCCTAGTACGAAGAAAATGGGTTTCTTGTAAGAAGGCAATTTTGGCACGAAAGGAATGTAAAACATGAAGCACCTTAGATCTCTGCTGTGGCTTGTTTAATCCCCTCACATTGAGGGAAGTGCATTTAACAAAAGTGTCAGGCATAAGAACCCAGCATCAGTGACATGAACAGCTGTAGGTAAGGCACATACACGTCCAATAAGGCAAGTAAACAAAAAACAAACAGTGAACAAAAGGAACAAAAAGGGGCAAACATGTGCCCGATGAAGTCACATCGAATCTTGAGCCAAGTGACCATGCTAGTGGTCAATAACCCTAGGACCCTGTCCCAAAGGGCAAGGCGGGTAGGCTCTTGCGGAGGAGAATGTGTAATATGTAGTGTAAGTGTAGAAAATGAAACGAAGTGGAGAGAGATGTGAAAGGAGGTGCAGGAGCACCCTCTCCATATGTAAAAATGTAAAAAGAGAAAGGAAATACCACGACAAAAACAGAAAAGAGAGAAAAAGAAAAAACAAACACAAAACTGAAAGGCAGTGAAGCATATGAACGTGTATGCCATAGCAACGGCCAAAGGGACAAACCACAAACAAGAAGGCAGGTGGGAGGCCCCCCACTGTCTGCAGGGAAAAGTGTAAGGAGAAGGGGGCTAGGACAGGAAGAGGAGAGACCCCCTAAAACCATAATGTGTGTAAATGTAAATGTGAGAGAGCCGTAAGGGGCACAATTAAACCAGAAACGACTGCCCGCACGTGCACACAATATACAGGCATCCAGTACCATGCTGGTGACCGCTGTAGTAGAACCGCGAGAAAAAACGACGACGTAAACACAAGAAAAAAAAACAAACCAAAAGTAAAAAAAATAAGAAAACGGCGACCGCGAACAAAACAGAAAAAAAAAACAAGAACAGAATGGCAATGTCCCGGCAAGTGACAAATAAAGTCCCTCCATACAGGTAAGTTAGGTATGTGTGCCCCGTGCTAGTCATACCTGGTGACCAAACAGGGAAGACAAGGATAAGGAGCATGATGTGGACACCAGAATCCAAGTCCGCGAAGACGGACGAACCGGGGCACAAAGTGACGAGGGACGAAAGGCCACAACAACCGAATTCGCACAGCCAGGAGCCATCTAGGTGCAGTGTGATGCGAAGAGCAGGGGCCAGAAGGCAGGCCGGCGAACGCGGAGATGGAGTTCAGACGTCCGGTACCTTTTGCCTCTTGGTGCGGCGAGGCCTAGGCGACCAATCCTTCGCGGGGTCTCGGAGCGGTGCGAGGGCCGGAAAGGAAACTTCCCAGTCAGGGATAGTGAGGTGCGGCAGGCCAAGGTCTCGCAGAAATTGAGGGACGTCGGACGCCTGGCGAATGACGAAAGTATCCCCATCTCGACGAGCGATCAATGCAAAGGGGAAACCCCATTGGTACGGTATAGAAGCATCACGGAGAGCAGTGGTAAGGGGTTTCAAAACGCGCCGAGTCTGCAGGGTTGACGGGGAGAGATCCGGGAAGATAGAAATGGAGTTACCTTCCCATGTAAGGCTCAGACGCCTACAGGCCCTCAAGATGTTCTCTTTCAAAGGGTAGTCCTGCAGTCGGCAGATGACATCTCGTGGTGGAGCGTTGGCATCCCCTCTGGATCTCAGTGCCCTGTGCGCCCTATCGAAGAGAATTTGCGTGTCGACGGACCTCTGCAAGGCATCATTAAATATCGCTTGAAGCGTAGAAGGGATGTCCGACTGGGGGACGGATTCCGGGATCCCTCTCACCCGCAGGTTGTTGCGGCGTCCGCGATTGTCGAGGTCCTCGACCTTGCGTGCCAGGAGTCGCAACGTGGTAGTTTGGTCGGACATCCGCGAGGAAAGGGAATCCACTGTGGCAACAATCTGTGAATTGTCATGCTCAACGGCGGCCACGCGGTCACCTAGCTGATGGACATCCGCCTTGATATCGGCCAACGCGTCGCGGATACTCTGCGTGGCTTGTTCAATTAAAGGCACCATTTCTGCCCTCGTGGGCAAAAGGCGCAGCGCATCTTGAAGCGTGAGTTGCTCGGGAAGTGGTGGGTCCGAACAATGATCCTCGGCTCCATCATCATGAGAGCTGGCGGGAGACGGCGCCATCTTGGCAAAGGAGTCCCGGGAGTCTTGGTCCTGGGCAGCGTGAAAAAACGCCCGCACTGAGGTGGCAGCATGTTTGTCTTTGCTCCCCTGAGTTCTCGGGGTCCCAGGGACCTTGTTGTGTTTGCCCATGGTGTAAAAAGTCGTGGTA
>VKOC01030062.1:0-15530 GCA_009364415.1 Spea multiplicata
GTATAATGTATAGATAAATCAGACAGGCAGTTTATTTCTTTAAGCAGTAATGTTGATTTTTGTTTCTATAATATTCCTACAAATAAACTCTGCGCATGTTGGCAGGAATAAAACGCTGAAATACGCTGAAAATGGATGGTATAGCTCCCAAGTATCCCTGTTTAATCTGAGCAGTCCCTCTTTTCCTCCCCGGCTGCTCCCCTCTTTCTTCTCCCGATGTCCCCATGTAGATATATATATGTTATGGGAAGACGCTATTGGTTGGGAGTATCTGAGGGATCGGGGTTTTGGTGAACGTCGTGTTATTTACCGGTATTTACTGGACTTGTTTCTTTTTCGGAGCCGGGTCGTTTCTCTTACCCGCTCCATCGCCTGCACTCCCCCCCTTCTTCTTCTTGGCATTTCTCTTCTTGTAATCAAGTTTTTTTATAGTTTTTTTAACCCACTTCAAGCCTGGGGTAGCGCACAGCGTGATGGAGGGCTTCGTGAAAAAACTGGAAGACATTTTTTGTTAGGTAGCCATTATTACCAAGTCACTATTAATAATTAAACAATAATATTAATAACAATATTAAAGAAGAATTAAATAATATAATTATAAGGAAAAATAATTAATAAAAAATATAAATAAAAATAATAATAATAAAAAACTTGAGGTGCACATAAAACGCTGCTGAAGAATTATTTTAAAAACAGGCCAGAATGGATGGTGATTGGAAACTTTCTGCCATCGCTATGTAACTTATTTATTAGAGCTTTTAGTATACAACTTTTATGCACATTCCCTCCCGCCAGCCCAAGCAGGAAGTTGAAAGCCACTTCCTGTTGTCTGCCCACGCCAGCCCAAGCAGGAAGTTGTAAACCGCTTCCTGTTCTCTGCCTGCGTCAGCCCAAGCAGGAAGTTGTAAGCCACTTCCTGTTCTCTCCCTGCATCAGGCCAAGCAGGAAGTTGGAAGCCGCTTCCTGTTCTCTCCCTGCGTTGTTTTAGCGGACGGCGCATGAGCCTCTAGCGTTAGAGATTGTTTCCAGCCGCGCAGGTCCCTCCGTAACGCTATTATCACAGATATCTCAGGGCGACGGGGAGATTTATACCCTGTGACGGGGCAGCAAGATGGCGGCTCCTGCCTACGCTGCAACGAGGGAGTAAGATGGGATTTTAATGTAAGACTGAAAGGGCGATGATGAGGAATATGACATTTGGCGGGGCACGCGGTTAGGGCTGCGCTCTCCACTTACACCACGGCGACTCTCGGACATCCTTTATCCGTGTTCTGAATCTCGTATCCCAATATAACAGAGAAGGGAATCTTCTTGTCGCTCGTGTGCAGACAGCAGTCCGTAAGCGTAAGAGCCGTACCTGCAAAACACCAAAACCCAGATACATTCACCATGACGACGACACCGGGGGCTTCGGGGAATCGGATTTAATAAGATTTCCCCTCATTGCCTGCAGAGCTTACATTCATTACCATTTATCCGTCTCTCACTCCAGAAATCACACCCATGGAAAATACATCGGTGAGTGAGGAGAACAAAGTGTCTGCTTCACTGCAAACTAAGAACCTGCCGGCAGATCCAGCAGAGGGGGTTGAGTGTAATAGATAAGTGGAGCAGCCTCCCAGCAGAAGTGGTAGAGGGTAATACAGTGAGGGTATTAAACATGCATGGGATAGACATACGGCTCCCTGAATGCTTAAAGACGAGACATATCGACTGATTTAAGTTTGGTTCGTGGTGAGCTATTTAGGAAAATGGGCAAATCCTAATTTTCAGCAATTCTATTTATTATGTTTAAAGATATCATTTTTTTTATTTCATTATTATTTTTAGATTTTTTTTAGCTCTGCGCAGGCTCTCGAGGTGGGGGTGAAAAATGCATGTTTTTGGGAAAATTAGCATTAATAATACATTTTTTTGTTTCATACAAATTCAAATAAAGCAATTTTAACTAATTGCTTAAAAAACACCTTAATCGCCTATTTATAAATAGCAAAAAAAGAAAGAAAAAAAATAATAAATAACAAACAAGGAACTGATTTTGAGGGCAAAATCATGCTTTTTTAATACATAGTTTGTCTTAAATATATGTTTTATACATTTTAATCAATATAAATCAGTTATTAGCTTTCTGTGGCTTACATTTTTTTTTAGTGATGTCATAACACAAATTAAAATATATAAAAAAAAATTCATAATATCAAATTCTGTTCTAATAAATTAAATAAATTCCAGTCCTAGAAAAACAGTTTTTTCATTATCAATATAAATGATTTGTTTCACAATTTAATTAATGAAGTTTTGAATGAAAAAAGGAAGAATATCATTTATTATTTATCATTGTTATTTTCTATAAATTTGGGAAGACGCCGTGATTTAGGAAAATTAACAAAAACACCTGCTTTCTTAATGATTATATTGCTGTTATCACAATGTAGTTATGTAGCATTGGCAGATCCAGCAGCGCTACATAGCAGAGGAGCATTTATGTTTTCCATATGTTGGAGGAAGTTGATACCTGAAATAGCCTTCAAGTGGAGGTGGTAAAGGAGATACAAGAACTATGAGCAATATTTGCTATTTATGGGATAGAATGATTTTTTTTTTAATTCACTCATTTCATGGTATTTGAAAATACTTAATGGGAATAAAAAGGCAATGAAGCAAAAATTTAAACAAACTAAAAAAAATGTAATAAATGTAATATTACTTTTTTTTTATTTTGCTTTGGGCCATTATTTATTTAATTAGATTTGTGATTAAAATTGTGTACCCGCTGATATTTTATGCATTTAACACTCAAAAAATAACAGGTTAACACTTGCTTGTCTAAAGCTAATATAAAGAAATATATTTACACAATTACTATTATTTGTTAATATATTTATTGAATAATAAACTGAAATTAAACATCATCTTGCTTATGTATGTCCTAGGCAAAAACAATGATATGATGTATAGTATTATTATTAGTATTATTATCAGTAGTATTAATATTTATTATAATTATTTCACGTTATAAATAATAATAATATATTATATTATTTAATAACATGTAAATAATGATATATAATTATTATAAATAATTATAAAATTATTATAAGTATAAATAATATATATAATTTCACGTTATTAAATAATAATAATATATTATTATTAATAACATGTGAAATAATTATAATACATGTAATAATAATAATAATAATAATAATAATAATAATAGATTTCTAAACAGGTGCGTGCTGACCGGCATGTGAGGATTTCGTTGAATGTTGCACAGAATAATGTTGCAGATGTGCTCTGCTTTTATTGTATGAGCTTTAAGGGTTAAATCTTGTTTGTTTAGCCTTGCAGTTGATTTTAACACAAATGCCCGGCAGTTGATAAGAATTATTTTTTTACCGGTCGTACTCTGTATAGATGTAGGTTTTGATGGTCTGGAAGGTAGTGTAACAATGTAACACTATAACACCCACTGTGTCTGCGCATGGACTCGTATGGATAGAGGTCTCTATGGAGTTCTGTGATTTATAATTTATTCTCGAATTAATGGCCACCTTTAGTCACTGGGATGGCTACTGAATATTCTACGTGTTCAGGTGTTGGAGTCAAACAAGACACAATTAGACGTTTCCAGACACTAATCCGAAAAATGTAATTAACGGTTAATTATTAATGATATTATTTATTATGAATATTATGTCATATTTATAAAGTGTCAACAATTTCCGCAGCGCTGCTTACAGTCCATCCATTCAAAGGATCTACATTCCAGGTACAAGCTGTAAAATACACAGTGATGGCCAGTGAGTGCACAGTGATGGCCAGTGAGTGTGATGGGAGTGATGAGAGTGAGGTGTATCGTAGGTGTGGGGAGAGTGATGTGTGTGATAGGTGTGATAAGAGTGAGTTATATTGTGTGATAGGTGTGGGGAGAGTGATGTGTGTGATGGGTGTGATGAGAGTGAGGTGTATCGTGTGATAGGTGTGGCGAGAGTGATGTGTGTGTGATGAGAGTGAGGTGTATTGTGTGATAGGTGAGGGTAGAGTGAGGTGTATCGTGTGATAGGAGTGGCGAGAGTGATGTGATGATGAGGTGTATCTTATGATAGGTGTGGGAAGTGTGTGATGAGTTATTGTGTGATGGGTGTGGGAAGTATTGTGATGGTGGCAGGAGAGTGATGTGTGTGTGATAGGTGTGATAGTAGGAGGTGTATCGTGTGATAGGTGTGGGAGAGTGATGTGTGTGATGAAGGTGAGGTGTATTGTGTGATAGATTGTGGGAGAGTGATGTGGCCTGTGTGATAGGTGTGATATGAGAGTGGGGTTGTATTGTGTGTGATAGGTGTGGGGAAGTATGTGATGGGTGTGAAGTGACAACAACGATGGTGTGATGGTGGTGTACGTGTGATAGGTGTGCAGGAAGTGATGTGTATTGGTAGGTGTGGTAACCGTGATAATAGGTGTGGGGAAGTGATGTGTGTGTGTGATAGGTGTGATGAGAGTGAGTTGTATTGTGTGATAGGTGAGGGTAGAGTGAGGTGTATCGTGTGATAGGTGTGGAGTGTTTTTTGTCAGAGGGAGTGAGGTTCCTTAAAGTTAACTTCTGCAATGACCGGATTCCGTTTATTTTAGGAATGGATAATATTATAAGAATCTGGGAAAGTTGGGGAAAAAACTGAAAATAATGTAAAAAAACTTCAGCTACTGAAAAGTTTGTGAATGTTGGGCAGAAATTGGGTAATTTTGCTGCAAAGAGAAACATTTGGAGCAAATATCTGGTTTAGGAAGAGAGAGTTTGCTCCAGAAATCCTCCCTCTTTAAAGGGTTAACAGATCGCTTAGAAATGAGGCTCAGATCCCGCGGTTTTTATCTGCTTTATGTTGGGGAATAAAGCGGCTTCTCCGGCTCTCACCTTTCACGGCAACCGCATCCCAAAAGATCCCAATCAGGATGAAGGAAAGCAGGTTCCAGGGCTGCATGGCGGGGGGTCTGGGCTGGGGTGGTCCTGAGCGGAGAGTTCTTGTCAGCGCAGGTCCAGCTGTATCTACTGACTTCCTCGCTCCCGCGCATGGATTTATAGGGAACGGCGGAGGATTTCTGTCCGCCTGCCAATGGCTGTCGTGGCCCCTGGGAGCGTATACCTGCCTCCCGCCTGAATCACTGGCAATGCGTGAGGGTCATAGAAACACAGAACCTGCCGGCCCCATTCGGCCCCAGCCAGTCACCCCTTTTTTCTGCTGTAAAGACTCAAACTGTAATCAGTTCAGGAGCCGGATGTCTATCCCATGCATGATTAAAGTCCCTCACTGCATTAGCCTCTACCACTTCTGCTGGGAGGCTGTTCCACTTATCTACCACCCTCTGCACCTCCTTCTTGGGGAATATTTAATATAATGGTTAACTCAAGGGACCGCCTTTGGTAAATTTACAGCTGTGTTTACCTTATTTTATGAAGTGATTGACTGGGAAATAACTGGTTTTTATTATTTTATGACTCTTTATCCGCGATTTATGCGTCGCCAGGAGGTTATAACAAAAAGCGCTTGTTTTGTTATCTCTGATATCCTAATGCATGCAGTGAGTGTGAGTGCAGAGGGGCAGGAAGGAGTGACGCTCATCTACATGGAGACCTCAACGGTTAAATCTTTAATGTTTGCAGCCAGAGGGATCGGCCCCATCCGGCCCCCGTCTAGTCGCCCGTTTCTCCTGCTGTAAAGACTCAAACCTTAATCAGTCGTTGGTCTCGTCTTAGATTCAGGAGCCGGATGTCTATCCCATGCATGTTTAATACCCTCACTGTATTACCCTCTACCACCTCTGCTGGGAGGCTGTTCCACTTATCTACCACCCTCTCAGTAAAGTAAAATTCTACAAGGAAACCAGGAGAATCAGGACTCTCGCACCCTCGTGTAACTGCAGAGAAACTCTCAAACAGGATAAGCATCTGCTTTACATGCGCGGAGCACCTACAACTCAATAACAATACAATTTTAAGTATCGGCTGAAAAAAACCAACAACACAAATGCCTGTATTTATAAAAATGTTAGCAGCGCGAGAATGGAGAACGGCGCTTTAACAAAATTAACAAATACAGGCATTTCTGGGCACGGTTTTATTGTCTTTATTTCGATCGGTGCAGACGGGGAGGCCTCCGCGGGCCTCTGGTCGCCTGCTCTCAGAAACGATGTTCCAAAGGAACGGCTGGCTGCGGATCTCCGCGTCCCGGTATAAAATATTATCGTTTTACGTTAAATGTTTCGTTATAATTCGTATGACTTTTCTATACATTTTGAGAGTTATTTACCCAACATTCAGCAGTTAGACGGGGAGAATAATTAGGGGTAAAAAAGGGTTTAATATATAGTAATAATTACCTATTAATATTTAAAAAAATAGTGAATAAACCTATAGATACTATATAAAATAAATTGCAATACAAAAATATATGTATTATATTAAATTAGATTATTTAAATGTTAGATAATTTATATCAATACATTTAATATAATAAAATTAACGATAAATATATAAGACACTTTCTATACATTTTATAATACATGATGATAAATATATAATAAATTAAAATCTAATTAAATGATATCTAAGTTATATGAATCTATAGTTATAAAAATTTATATATTTATTTATTTACATTTTCCCCCTTTATTGCTTTGATATAAATTTAAGTCTAGAAAGGGCTATAAATAGAATAATATTAATATTTTTAGAGCTTCTGGATCCAAGGAGAAATCTGATTGCCTCTGGGAGTCACAAAGGATTTTTTCCCCCCTGATGACAGAATTGGAAGTCGCTTAATTAGGGGTTTTTAGCTTAATTAGGGGTTTTTAGCTTAATTTGGGTTTTTTGCCTTCTTTTGGATCAGGAATAGGAAGGTTGGGTAAAAGGGATGAACTTGATGGATTTAGGTCTTTTTTCAACCTATGAACTACGTAACTATGATATATTTTTGTCATAATCCAGACTTTTGTGGCCTGCCTACCAAAGTATATAAATTCTAAAATGCTGTTTCACAAATGTCTATTTCCCGAATTCCCATGGAATCAAAGAAATTCGGTTATAGAAGAGAGAATGAGGATTCTTTACTCGCTCTTTAAAAGAAAAGATTTATAAATTCAAATGCAAATAAAAAAACGACTTGTATTTGATGCAGCGGACAGCTGGTGAAATAATCGGATTTATGCCCAAAACATCAACTCCTCACCTGGACAGAGATTTTATGGTTATAGAAAATATGAATGAGCCACGAGCCACGAGCCATGGGCCACGAGCCACGCCGGTCTGTCCAGTGCTAAGGGATTGTTTTTTTACTATTTCTTCAGTTTACTCTACGGGGAGAGGTTTGTGGAATTTGGGGGCTTTTTTTTAACACAATTTCCACTAAAAATAAACGGTCGCGATGCCAAAAACGTAATATTATTTTTTTATTATTATATTTTTTTTACTTTTTCTCGTCTTTTGACTTTTTTCTCCCCGTCTGCTGGCGACGCAGTGATCAGGACCAAGGCTCAGCTTTCCTTATCACGCTGTGACCAGCTGCAGAGGGGTAACTGAGATGATCCCTCACGAGGAGTAATGCTGCGCTTGGCTTCTGTCCGTATGATTGCGCAATCTGTTACTCGCTCTGTCCTGCTTTCCCGTTGTACAGCACCGTGGAATATGATGGTGCTGTGTAAATAAAAGTTTCACTGTCCACTGACAGCACGCAGCTGGTAGGAGGAACGTTTATTTTAAAGGATGATGATTCTTAGAACAAGTGGCTATAATCTAACATTAGAGAGTCAGAGGTTTAGATGAGGGAGTGGTAAATAAATGGAACAGCCTCCCAGCAGAGGTGGTAGAGGGTAATACAGTGAGGGTATTAAACATGCATGGGATAGACATACGGCTCCTGAATCTAAGACGAGACCAACGACTGATTAAGGTTTAATAAAACTGCCTCTTTTGGATTAAATACATTTATTATTATTATTATATATCTGGTGAGTATTGTTTCTGATATATATTATTATATATATTGTTTTATATAATATTATTATTATAATTATTATATTGTTTTTTATATATATTATATTTTATATATATATTGTTTTTATATATATATTATATATATATTGTTTTTATATATATTATTATATTGTTTTTTATATATATTATTATTATTATATTGTTTTTAATATATTATTATTATATATTATTATATTGTTTTTGTATATATATTATTATATATTATTTATATAGTTTTTATATATATTTGTAATATTGTTTATAATTTATTGTATCAGATCATTTGGTTTTGTTGAATATTATTTTGTGTGAATTTTCAGTACTTTAGTAGGAATAACACAATTACACTTTTGTATATTTTTATATATATACATTTATTGGATGTTTTTAAGTGATCCTACACTATTTTGTCACTATTAACACTTTGATTATTCTTCTCATTTTTTTTTACAGCCAAAATTGTTATTGGGCCACATGCCCCCCACCCCAAGATAAAGTTTTTTTTGTTTTTTTTTGGTTATTTTGGAGGTTGTATTAAATCACCGTTTTAGATTAAAGGATTTTCATAAACCCAGCGGTATTTACTCATCTGGCAAACTCTTTTATTGTTTTTTTTGACACATAAATATTTCACTTTTTTCTGACTTTAGCACCTGAGCAATTTCTATGAAGTCTATGAACATTTTTATTTTTTTTGGATAAAAAAATAGTAACTCAACAAAAATTTAAACATTTATGACCCCTTTGTTTTTATGATTTTTGGATGAAAAACCTCCTTTTGCTAAATACTTAAATTCTGACGCACGTTGCTTGGCATCATCTTTACGAAAGGATACCGGGTTTCTGTGTTCTTGAGCCAATGTCCAACATCTGTGAAAAAAGCCACCATTTATGTTTAGAAGTTTAGTGTAATGGTGAAAACCTAGAATCTCCCGGCAGATCGGCCCATCTGGCCCCCGTCTAGTCGCCCGTTTCTCCTGCTGTAACGACTCAAACCTTAATCAGTCGTTGGTCTCGTCTTATTTCTCTTGCATAGCATAGATTTTCTGTGTTTGGGTGTCTTTTCTGGCTGATGCTTTATGGCAATGCTAATGAAGTCCTTCCCTCCATAGACTTTCATTAGTCAGAGAGTCTGACTGGTGATTAAGACCGAGCCCACAGGCAGTATGCTAAGGAGTCGGGGTGTTTGTCTAGTAGACTGGGGTCCGATAACAGAGCGAGAATCATACAAATGGCTGATATTATTGTTAATCTGATACAAGGAATAAAAAATGATGGCCGTAAATTGGTTACTTTGCAATCAGTGATACAGACAGGGGGGGGAACTGCGGGGGGAACTGCTTCTCCAATACCCCAAATTCAGTCCCAAAACAGGGACTATTTTGTTTAAAATTGTTTGCAGGCGTTCTTGAGTTAAATACATGGGGGGGGGGCTGAGAGGCAGCTGCATGTTTCGGTGCAAAAAATGTTGATTGAGCCATTCTTTTTCTTTTTAAGTGCTCCGGGTGATAGGAATGTGGCAGGCAGAGCAGAATTATTTATCCTCCGTCCGGCGTAATATTTACAGCGCAACGTCCTGTGTCTGCAGCAGATTGCGCAACCGCTGTCAATTTAAACAAAAAAAACAAGAAAATCAATCTTTACATCCAAGACATCTTTAGACTGACTGTCAAAAAAAAAAGCAATTACCGCAGTTCCTTAACCACTCTGAGACTTAACCTCTTCAGTGCCAGTGGGGAGCAAAAAAAACGTCTTTCCAAGTGCTAGATTTATAAATAATATTAATAATAATAATAAGTAATTATGTTTCAAGTAGAAATAAGACACTTATTATATAAAATATACATTGTACTCATTGTAACAGCTGCAGTCCCAGATGAACTCATTTGCGTATTGATTAAAATAATGAATTATTCTTCAGGATGTTTAATTGTCTTTTTATTGCCAGAAGAATGAAACGAGCCGTTTAACATCTAAAATCTTTGTTTCCTTGGCCTCTGACATCAGATATTAGTTTTATTGATGTCATTTACGTATGATGTCATATATAATCCCGGAGCGCCACATTCTACATAGTCAGATGAGGAAGGAGCTGCGTTGCCTTCATACATTTAGGTCTGAGTTTTTTTGTCGATACGTTAAGAGATTACAAACATTTTTTATAAGCTGGTATAACCGTTGCAGCTCCCTCCTTAGTGAATAAAGCCCACCTAAAGTCTTTAGTTGCGGGTGATGCCTTATTTCAAAGGAGGAGAAAACGTTACAGCAACCGTTCATAATGTGAAACTAGAGGGTCAGAGGCTTTGGTGTGATGTGAGGAAGTTTTACTTTACTGAACGGGTAGTAGTTAAGTCAAGCAGCCTCCCTGCCGAAGTGGTAGAGGCTAATTCAGTGAGGGAATTTAAACATTCATGGGCTGGGCATTCGGCGCCTGAATCTAAGACTTTCTTCCATGTTTAACTCCTGCATCCATCTGGTCAGACAAATATATAAGCTTCGTACAGATCTAAAAATCACATTAACAGGAAAAACCTGTGAGTTAGGGTACGTATGAAAATTCCATTTTAATCACGAAAATTGAGTAGATATGGAAAACAATAATTATTCGTATTATTATGAATTAATAATTACTAATTCTTATTATTATTATTATGATATATTTTTGTTTATTATTATTAGTATTATTATATATTTTTGTTTTATTATTAGTATATATTTTTAGTTTGTGTATTGTATTATTGGCACCTGCCCACCGTGAGACCCTTCCACTCATTGATGAAGATGCAGTTTCTTCCATTCTATAAATTAGCGTTTTTAGAAACTTTTATTGCATGTTTTGTGTATATGGTTTTAATTATTATTATATTTTTATTTTATTTATTTAGAATTTAGTATATTATGCTGGATGATACAATAATATATAAGCAAATCTAATATGATGATAAACGGAAAAAAATATAAATCACTGAAAAAAAAAAAAGGTTTCTTGGGCTTTTAGAGATTTTACCCAGATTTTTGTTAGAAATTTTTAGGTTGTTTAGTCCACTATTTGGAATTCACGAAGCTGTCAATTTCAGACAAATGTTTGATGTCCGCAAAATCCTTCGCTAATCTGGGCATAAATCTTTACAGAATGTTGTATACAGAAACCGTCCAAACGATGATTATTATTATTTCTCTGCTCTGTCAGCTCCCCAAATACAATTAGAGGTCTGGATTTAATAGGAAAACATACATTTTTACGAGTGACGCAGCCTTTGTAGAGTAAGTTCCCAAATGTGTGTGGTAGTAAAAATATTAAAACAATTCACGAACCCCAAAAACGGCGTCTTCAGCAAATATTTTATGCAAGCTTCACAGCGGCGCGAGGTGGTGACAGAATTGAAAATAGAAAGAATTGATTAGCCGTTAAATACGGTTTGGGAACTTTTCTCAATCTCTCGTGGAAAACAGATTACCATTTTTATATAAGGTTTTTAGTGCTTAAAGGACTCCTCAGCACCATGCAGTCTCTGACTCTTAACCCATTAAAGACCGGGGCTTTTCACACTTTTATATAGGTTGAAATTTTTACCTAAAAATTACGATGAAAAATCCCCACATTTATTCACATTTTATAGGGATATAAATTCTGCACATCTAGTAAGCGGAAAATATTTTGGCGTCATTTGAAACCACCGTAAGCTTTATTTATTTAAGGTTTTCGCGTTTTAAAGTTTGTTTTAATTGCTTTAGCTTCTAACCATAACCTAACCTAACCTTATCTAACTAATTCCCAGTAACTCCCCGCTTCATGCAATTTATATTAAAAGTGCATGCTGTGTAAAATAATTCCTTAGGACCAGTAAAATGTAAAATGATTTGAACCAGGGGATCTGTTTCTGGCGTTTTTCTGTCTCTCATTTTCGAAGATCCCAATGAGATGGAGAGGCAGAGAACAGAGACAGCGTTGGCTTGCTCGGGCTTCGACCCACAACATCCTCTTCATCCTGAGGGGGAAGCCAGAACTTTTAACATAAAACACGCCGCTTTCTGCCTTAACGGGAAGGACGGGTGCTGATTGGCTCCTTGGGTTCACCATGTACAGGATATGTGATTGGCTCCTTTAATGCCACCATGTACAGGATATGTGATTGGCTCCTTGGGGCCACCATGTACAGGATATGTGATTGGCTCCTTGGGTCCACCATGTACAGGATATGTGATTGGCTCCTTGGGTCCACTTTACCAATCGCGTGTCACATATGTGGTTGGCACTGAAAGGGTTAAATTACTAGTAATATTTACCTTTAGGAGAAGCTGCAGCTCCAAAGGGTTCATAGTAACGCAGCCTCCATGCTCCCGTTTTTGCTTGGTAAATGGTCGGGGGTCATTTTGAAAGCCCTGGTTGGGTTTATTTATTTATTGGTCTTTTATTAGCGGCAGAATTACAGGAGCCGGCGTTCACAATGAGCTTGTGGGGCGGCGCTAGGGCGACCACGTCGGCCATGTTTTCCAGGACACACGTATGTTTCACGTAACGCTGAGCAGAACAGGTGAAGTGCTGCCCCCTAGTGTGCGTGAGACGTATGACAGAGTAACTGATTCCCTCCTGTGGGGTTATACATCCCACATACTGCAGGGGGCAGCACTTTACCGATGCTGCCCAGCAATATGTGAAATGAGTAGAAGTCCTGGGAAACATGGCGGCCGTGTGGTCACCCAAAACGAGGCTGTGTCCATGCGGGTAGATCTCCTCTGCTCAGAGACGCCGGCGCTGACGGGTGATGCTCAACAAAAGAAACAAAAAGAACAAAAAGAAATTCTACCCGTAGATGCTAGAAATATCCATCCGTCATCCGGCCCGTCGGGGATTAAAAAGGTTTTCCTTCTGTTCTCTCACTTTGTACTTTGTCAAAAATAATCTATAAATTATTGTCTGTCCCACACAATTCACTCGCTGTATTAGCCTCTACCACCTCTGCTGGAAGGTTGCTCCAGTTATCTACCACAAACTCCCTTCCGTTCCATCTCTGACTCTCTGGTGTTTGATTCCGGTCTCTTTTCTCCTCCTTTGAAATAAATTCCCTCCCGTCCTTTGTTAAATCCCTTTTCATATTTCAGTATCGCTGACATATACCATCTCTCCCCAGACACAGCTGCACGTCACGCGTTTGCCTCCCTGGGTGTGGATCCTGCGACAAATCAGAAAATTCTGATTAATTCTCCCAAATTAATCGAATCAAAAATATTTACAGGAAAATGAGTAAAGAATTTGTTTAAATTTTCCCCATTTTCTTAAACATTAATCTTCGACGTTCTCTGCGTGTCTTTTATGAGGAAATGTAATCAGTCTGTACGTTAAACATGCGCGGGGAGTCATAAGGCTCCGGAATCTTCCGATGAAACCGGCAGGAACTTTACCGGGGCTTCTAGATAAATCCAGAGAGGATCCGAGATCCAGACTCTTCTCTCTTGTGCCGAATATCATAATTCGGAGTGTACATTGCACAGCGCTACGGAATTTGATGACGCTATATAAAAAATAATAAAAGAGCCCCCGTGCTGTGAGCCCCCGACGGCCCCCAGCGGCCCCCGTCATATTCCACGCACATTCTTCATTCTCACCTCTGTTACAGGGTCACCGTACCCAAGGCTGGGTCCCCCTGTTTGAGGGCTGAGGAATCGCCAGTCAGTCCCTCATACGGATCGCACTCAGCTATCCACGGATCAGCCAGACCACCATTCACAGTAAAACAAGAAGAACTTTATTTACAAACACACAGAACTTATATACAATCTCAATGCAATGCGTACCGAACCCAACTCCCAATCCCATCACCCCCATCCCACCACAACTCCCATCAGTATACAGGGGATGTATCAGGTGAGGGGATTAAGGGATACAATGGGTTCCCCCACCTGTGTTATCCCCCCTGTAGTGCGGGGGCCGTCTGGGCAGACAGGGCTGTGTTGGCTGATTAAGAGCCCCAGCCAGATTATAGGATCGTCTCTTTGAAGGCTGGAGCTGAATCCACATCAGTCTCTGGGCCGGTTACACAATAAACACACAATATAAAATATTACCGGGTCACGGGATACGGAACCAGACACAAAAGCGCACCGGACACAAAATATGACCTATGAGCCGGCTAGCCTGGCCCTGTCACAACCTCCAGCGTTGATCTCAGCCGCGAGGATCCTGGAAAGCACCTTCAGCGGGGATTTCAGTGGATCCATTCCAAATGCGGGGCAAACGTGGGAACCGTGGTTACAGCCGGGCAACAACGTTTGGGGCATCTGCCAAAGTAAGCAGAGAATTCTTCCTAATCTCCCGATGAAGAGACCCCCGAGGGCAGGACGCGTCCCGACAGATTCAAAGAACCAATTCCTCCGGCAACAAAACCACATCTAACTTTAACTTTAGCCCCCAGGGCAATAGCATGAGGGGTATATTTATTCCCCTTCCCCCGATGACAGGTTCCCCTGCATACTGCTACTCCATACCTCCCAACACTACCAGCTTTCACAGGACAGTCCTGATTTTTAGCACTGCCTCAGTCTCCTGCTTTTCCAGGCAGCAGGCAAGTTGAGGAGATCAGAGAAGGAGGTTAAAAAGGCCAGACCTTCTTTGCTGCCCCCACCTACCCCCCCACTACACTAATCTGTGATTTTTGGTTCATTCTGAAAAAGAATGACATCATGCATTTGACATCATGCAGATGTAGGGATAAGTGGGGGGGCAGGCCAAGGGCAGCACCCAGCCGAGATCCGGCTCAGAGCTCAGTTGGTGGATGTCCAGAACCAGCCTAGGATCCCAACTGCAGGTAAAAGCTGGGACTGTGCCACAGAAAACGTGACACTCGGGAGGTTCAGAGTGCAAGCTACCTCCATCCAGTGCTCGCTCATCTGAGATTTACAGGGAGTCCAATTGTCTAGACTGCCCTGGGAAATTCAGGACTATTGGCAGTGGTGTCTTCTACTGCCCCTTCAGTCGGAAAAACACCCCTTATATGCTGGACTCTATTCCCTGGGACTGTATACTGGATCGACTCAGTCGTTCATACAGAAAGTTCTGGAATTCCATTATCAGGAGTGGAAATAAATGTTATTAATAACGGAAGAGAGGTCTTTGAAGCGCAGGGAGAGGGGGGGGTTATGGCTGCCATTATCACCTTCCAGGGTACTTTTCATTGAGTCTGATTTGCCTCCTCAGTCCCTCCACTACCCTATGAACCATTCTTCATCTACTTCTTTTTGCACTCCCCCTCCTCTATTTTCTTGCCCCCATTTCTCCCCCAATTCCCCTGTTGCCCCCCTGTTACTCCCCCCATGGCAGAGCATCTGGTCTAAGAGGCATGCGATCTTTGTGATTGGTCCACGCGGCGATCACATGACACTACTGGACACCGACTGGCACGTCCAAAGGGGCGTCTTACCTTTCATGGACGTACCGCTACGTCCAAGCGATCGTGAAGGGGTTAAACTGGCGCAGTGTCCCTTTAAGGGGCGCCAATCCCTCGCC
>VKOC01030063.1:0-10033 GCA_009364415.1 Spea multiplicata
ATATATATGTGTGTGTTTCACAAATAATTTGTGTGATATGAAAACAAAATAATGAAAATTTAAATGCCATTTTAAAAATACACATTATTTAAATGAACAGGAACACATTTTCAAACATTTCCACTATGCAGTTAGACCTGCTTTTGTGAGAATATATTATATGCTCACAGAAATATGGAAAACTATTTTGTAGTTATAAATACAGAGGGGGAAAGGACAGGTAGAATGTAGAGACTGGGAGATTAAGACGAGAGGAAATGGGGAACAAATATCAACACCATTTTTTGGAATAACAACCCCTGCTCTTAAAATAGATTAGGAGAGTATACATCAAAATGTGGCCTTGTACAAAAATGCACATGATTGATTAACAGAAACATAGTAGCTCAAGACCCTCATTGAAACTATTTACCCACCTTTTGGGGGGAAAAAAATCTCAGAATATTGTATTCTGGGAAAACAAATATAAAAAAATACTGCTAACATACAACGAAGTAAATTGAAAGCACTAGGAGTGTGACACAGAGAAGATAAAAGGTTCTATGGGCCACCATAATGAAGGGCACAAAATGAGAAGGTGGCTTATAACATTTTTATGGTCCAACATACAGTACTTGATGCCACCTTTCTCGCCTCTAGGAGGGGGCATCATGATGGGAGAAGGAATCAAATAAGAGATGGTGAATAAAAAGGGGAAGATTAAAGCACCAATTGTATCATCTACTCAGTCCTCAGTGAGGCAGGTGGGTTTAACTCTGCATTTAATCCCTTTCATGATGATCATACTGAAGAAACCAAGGATGCCTCCTGTCATTGTACTAAAGTTGAATGGATGAATCTTTATTCTAGTCCTTATTTTTAGTCTTATTCATGATGCATCCTGAAACTCAGGTTCCATCAAAAATCTTCAAAAAATATACAGGACTACCATAAAGTGATAAAGAATGGTTTGTGTGATTGCTACCTCCATTTTTTATGCCACTTTCGGGGTCTTATCCTGCTTTTGATGTGCCCTCCAACTAAGCGTGCATCAAGAAAGGGGGAGCCTTAAAATGAATATAAAATACAGGGCTACAATACTTGATAGCTATTTTAAGACCTCATAATTCATGATCATACCTGGGAACGCTCCGGGATTGACCCGGAGATTGCCGGGTGAAGCACCACTTCTCCGGTCAAGACCCAAATCCTCTGGGTCACGGGGTCTTGACACGCCCCGCTCCCGCCCATTTTACCTTTAAATGGGGTGTTTCCCGCTGACGCCAGGGGGACCTCCCGCTGACGCCAGGGGGACAGTCCTGGCCGCGTCCCACAAGGGAAGGCTCCGGGTAGCCGGAGCCCAGAAGTTCACAGGTATGTTCATGATACACCTTAGAGACATCTTTAATTAATGAGGGGTTTAACAAAGCTATAAAGGTATGAGGGGGCATCATGAATTAAGGCGGCAACCTTAAAACAAAGTATGAGACTACAATATGTTATAATCTTTAAGGTTCCCCTTTAATTCATGTTCCAACATAATTAGAGGGTGTGTAATGGATTTAGGGGGCACCATAAAAAAAATATATATATGAAACATTGGGCTATAATACTTTATAGCCTTTTTAAGGTCCCCCTTTAGTTCATGATGCATCCTCTGACTGTGGATGCATCATGAATTAAGGCAGGAACCTTAAAACATCTATCAAGTATGAGGCTACAATGCATTGTAATCTTTTAAAGTCATCCTTTAATTTATGTTGCACCTTAGAGAGTTCATAAGGAATCTGTAAATAACACATACACACAACTTGATAAACTGACCCGTGCTCTGCTTGGATCCAGATGTTCCTCCCAGGTCAAGTTTGGCCTTCTTTTTCTTTGAAGACTCAGAAGAACTAGAAGTGCGTTTTTCTACAGTCGGGTTGCTGAGAGCTCGCTTTTTAAAGAGCTCCCGGTCTCTCAGGAGAGCGGGATCCATCTTGTGCTACATGGTGCAAGAAGGGAAAAGAAAAGGTAATTCCATACTATTTCATATTTCCATTTTCCTTAGCGCATTGCTGTTAGAATTGCCTTCTAAAATTTTGACCACTACCAAAAAGAATTCACAATCGCTTATCAATGACATGACCGCAACTAGATAAAAAAAAAAAAACAAAAAAAACAATTTACACAAAGTATAAGATTCAGAAGTAGAAAAACAAGAGGCCAGAGCACTAAAGCTGACAAATATACTTATATGTAACTTATTTCCAAAGCACGCTGGTGAGTATCGGCAATACCCGGCCCTCATATTGAAAAAGAAATCCAGAATAACTGAAGGAAAAATAAATGAAAATGTTTATAGAAATAACATTGTCTTGCATTGTTCACGATTACGATTTCTCATTGAACAAATCCTTTAGCAAGACAAGGACACCAAGGGCCTGCCTACATCAAAATGGTCAAAAGGCGCCATAGAACCGAGTGAAGTTTATAAAACACAACGCATGGAATTCCATTATCAAATTCTAATGACTGGGCGATCCGTTATTTACGTGATGTAAACATAAGTGTACATTGAAGCTTAACACGCTTTCAATTTTCAGGCTGAACGACATAATACGTGGAAATAAATTACAGAAATTCTCTTCAATGAAGAATCTTTCATTAAGGGTCAGTCGGGCCAAGATTAACCCTGATCCCTTAATAGATTTAAAGGGCCAGCTTGGAACTTCTATAACAGGAAGTTAAAGCGAAGCCAATTCCAGTGGGATCCCTTAAATCACCTACTGACGTAGATAGTTATGAGCTAATAACAAAAAACATCTATGTAAACACTTTAATGTTGGTTTACAGGCAAGGGATATATTGTTCCACCGTTCTTCACATCACGCCAGCTGCAATATATTTGGGGGCGGAGCGGCTTAAAAAAAACAATAGTTACCGTATTTGTTTGAGATTTTTAGGGGGGTGATATTGTTCCACAGACTTTGGGGAGCTCCAGCCCACATGTATACACACTGTAGGCTACCTAAACGGAAGTGAGCCTCTCGTCGCTTCGGGGGGGAACTGTCCACCGGTAACGAACGACTTGTAAATGGATGTGACGTCACGCTGAGTCGTTGTAGCAATCGCAGTAAAAAGGAAAAGCACGCAGAACAGCACCACGCGAGACGAATGAAACGAGCACACACATCGACCAATCAGGGACCGAGGATTTTTTTTCCCTCTACGCTACGTCAGTTCCGACAAAAGTCATGGTACATTTAATCGGTTTAATAAAGTTATGAGAGGAAAAGGGGAGGAGCAACGATGGGGAAGAAAACGCACAATCCGTATGCCCAATGCAGCCCATGGCAACCGCCGCAGCATTATGACGCAGCAAGAAGAGGCTGAACTGGTCCGCAAGGTTTTTGTTTTTATGGCGCGCGTGCGCAATGCGCTGGTAAAGTGTATGAATAAGGTGCATATAAAGATATGGGATGTACATGAATTCAACTGTCTAGTAGATCTTGATTTATTTCCACATCAGTTATACATTGAAACATATGTATTCACAGCCATGTTTTTTCCAAGGCATATGTGATGCACACAGAGCTTGATAACAATGAGAAACACTACTCATTCACCAAACATGTCCTGGCAGGCAGTGCCGCCATCTCTACATGCTTGCAACATTCCCAATACTGTAACCCCTTTAGACGGTGTTTTGGAGATGCCAGGGAAGATACTAAGAGCAAAGAGATGCTGGGGCTGATCTATGTTTAGCCTTCAGATGTGTTGTTTGCGCTTTCTCCATTCTACCACCACCATCTTGTGGAATGGGGGGGAAAAGTGAGATGTCGTATGTGGCACAAACAGTCTCCCATTTCTGAATTAGGAGATAATGGCAATAGACGCTAACTGACAGCTCCTGCCTGCTTTTGCATGCAAAAAAATGTATTTTTTGCAGTAATGCCAGTGTTGGCATTTTCATCCAGCCCTAGTCTGCAGCATATTGTTGGTTCATTGGTCCAAAATGACCTTGGAAGTGTTTTGGTCCATAGATCTTCACGGAGAACACAGCTAGACATGTAACAACTTCCTTTAGTGATATGGTGTTAATAATACAATGGTTATTGTTGTTTGGTTCCAAACTAGACAACAGGACGCAGAAAGGAGCTATAAACTCTGAACATCCTCCGAAGTTTCCAGTGTTTGTTGTGATGGATGTCAGAGAGCAATCCTGGATTCATATGTTTTTCATCCATATTCTCGTGCCCTAGAATAAAGTGTGGAAAATAAAATGCCTTACTTTACAAGTTATATTAAATATTATATATGGAGGGCGAAAGAAATTGAGATTTTGTGAAAACATGGCACATTGGTTTAATATTTCTAAATGTAAAGTGATGCATATGGGAAATAAGAGCGCTGATGCAAGCAGGGCTTTCTCCAGCTAATGTATCGGTTTGTCATACGCCTTGAATATATGTATTGTATTAAGTGCTGTGTAAATTGTTGGCGCTATATAAATAAAAGATAATAATAATGTAAACTAAATGGCACTGGGTAATGGAAATCTGAGTTGAAGAAAGAGTTGGTGGTACCACAATCAGTGCATAGCTCAGTATACAGTTATAAGGCTAAAGGTGCACAGTACACATACAGATGTCTCTATAAACCTACCTCCCTTGCTTTTGTGCCCAGGGGTGTAACCAGAAACCACAGGGCCCCAGGGCGAAAATGTCCCACAATGCCCCCTTCGCCCCAAACAGCTTGTGGCTGCCACCTTTTCCCTCAAGCAGCTAATCAGTGGCATCCTAACCCCCAATCACCCTGCCTGTTTGTCTCTGCCATTATTGAATCCAAACAGCTTGTCTGTGCCTTCTTTGCCCGTTGCAGCATACACACTTAACATACTGAAAAAAACATAAATTTACATATGCTATCACACACATACACATGCTTAAACATACACTTACTCATACAAACACACACCTATTTTAACACACATGCTCCCTTTCACACCACTCGCTGGCCACTTTATTGGGTACACTTTGATAGTACTGGGTTGGACACTCCTTTGCCTTCAGAACTGCCTTCATTCTTCCTGGCATACTTTCTATAAGGTGCTGGAGATGTTGGTCCATATGGACATGATGGGGTCACGCAGTTGCTGCAGATTGTTGGCTGCACACCCATGATGCAAATCTCTAGCACATCCCAAAAGTGCTGTTGCGTTTAAACAATGCTCAATTGGTAATAAGGGGCCCAAAGTGTGCCAAGAAAATGTCCCCCACACCATTACAACACCACCACCAGCCTGAACCGTTGATACAAGGCAGGATGGATCCATGTTTTCATGTCATTTACGCCAAAGTCTGACCCTGCCATCTGATTTTTACAGCTGGAATCCAGACTCATCAGACCAGGCAACGTTCTTCCAGTCTTCCATTGTCCCATTTTGCCAATTGTAGCCTCTGTTTCCTGTTCTTAGCTGACAGGAGTGGCACCCGGTGGGGTCTTCGGCTGCTGTAGCCCAGCTGCTTCAAAGTTCGACGTGCGTTCAGAGATGGTATTCTGCATACCTTGGTTGTAACAAGTGATTATTTAAGGTTACTGTTGCCTTCATCTTGAATCAATCCTCCCATTCTCCTCTTACCTCTAACATCAACAAGGCATTTTTTGGCCACACAACTGTCGCTCACTGGATATTTTCACTTTTTTGTACCATTCTCAGTAAACCCTAGAGATGGTTGTGTGTGAAAATCCCAGATCAGCAGTTTCTAAAATATTCAGACCAGCCTGTCTGGCACCAACAACCATGCCACGTTCAAAGTTACTTAAATGCCATTTATTCCCCATTCTGATGCTTGGTTTGAACTTCAGCAAGTTTTACATGCCTGAATGCATTGAGTTTCTTCCAGGTGATTAGCTTATTAGCTATTTGTGTTAGCAAGCAATTGAACAGGTATACCTAATAAAGTGGTCAGAGAGTGTATACAATCATGCTCACACACAAACATAACACATACATATCCATGCTAACACACAAGCACTTACACATTCATACTCATACATACAAATGCTTTCACATAGACATTGTTGCTTACATGCAGATTAATGCTCCCTTGCATAAAAACATCCAAAGAACAATCCCTCCCACCCATGCCTCCTTGCCTCTCCTGCAGCTTCCAGTATGCTTGTTCACAAAAGGTGTATCAAGATTACCTTATGGACATACCTAATAAAATACGGTGAATAAAATAATATTTGTCCTGAGTTTAGGACTACCTAATGTTTTTTTTTGCAAGTTTTAGGGCAGGGGCGTCCAACATGCGGCCTGCAGGCCAAATGCAGCCCACCAGACCTCGAGGTGCAGCCCGCATGAGATCTGGAGCCAGTGTAACCGTGATCGCAGGATCGCAAGGGACCTGAGACTTTCCTATGGGTTTAGTGCAAGCAGTGTCTTTTGTACTGCACAGGGGAAGCGGAACCCAGCAAAGTCACGTGAATTTACGTCACATCAGATGACTCTGGTCCATTCCTGCTGCCCCTGCTGAAGTCTGCGAGGCACGAGAGAGCTGCAGAGCAGGTATGGGGTGTATGAATGAGTACGCGTGTTTGAGGAAATTAATGTGAATGTGTGTGTGGGACAGATGTGGGGGGGTAGGGTGACCACATGTCCCGGATTGCCTGGGACAGTACCGCAATGGGACTTTAAGTCCCAGGTCCCGGGCAGCCTCAGTCTGGGACAATGCATTGTCCCGGAATTGAAGTGCTGCTTTTTTGCAGGGTTTTTTTTTACGTGGAGGAGAGAGAGGGGCGCCGAGCAGGGTACATTATGAGAAGGAAGGGAGAGGCGGGTACATTATGAGAAAGAAAGGAGGGAGGGAGAGGTGGTAGATTATGAGAAAGAAGGGATCACTATACATCACTATACATTGCGCCAGACACTGATAATAGTGCAGCATAACTCCTATCACTATATACTAACCCAAACATTGATGTGGTGTAGGCCAACCACTTCATTGTCTGGCTTAGGGATGCACTGAAACGAAAATTCTGGACTGAAACCGAAAATCCAGCATTTATCTGTCCGAAACCAAATATGACCCCCCACCATAAAAAAATCTCACACTTTTATTTAAAGTAAGTAAAACAGCAAAATAGGGCAAAAAAATCAATAACAATATTAATATATATATATATATATATATATATGATTGTTAACATGTTCACACTCCTATTCATGCCAGCATACCCAGATTCCAGCATGTACTAGCGACTTGACATGATGGATGTATGCTGTTAGCAATTATATATAATATAATATATATAATATATATATATATATATATTGTTATTATTATTGTTCACATGTGAACTCAGCACTGGAGGCATATAATCAGACATACAAATCCTGTATTTGCAGGTATACATACTAATGTATGGAAACATAGCAAGAGATAAAACTACAGGCATAGATGATAGGTTGCACAACCCAAAGCCAGCTTTGGAGTCCACATTGCCCACATAGAACCTGACCAGCACCCAGATTACACACATAGTGTCACAGTCCCGGGTCCCGGCCGGTACCGGCAAGAGTTTGCCAGTACACGGCAAACTCCGGGATCCCGGGCTGCATCCTCGGATCCCGGCAAACACAGGCAAGCCCATGCCTGTGAACGCCGGGTTCCGAGGTCGCGGGTCACAGTCTCGGTTCCCGGCAATCACAGGCAAGCCGATGCCTGTGAGCGCCGGGCTCCGAGATCGTGTGACACTGACTCGGTTCCCGGCAGACACAGGCAAGCCGATGCCTGTGAACGCCGGGCGCCGAGGTCTAGTGTTACTGACACGGATCTCGGCAGACACAGGCAGGCGGATGCCTGTGGTCCACCGAGATCCGGGTCATATAGAGCCTCCTCCGGGGATCTTCCTTCCATGCTGCAGCAGCCTGCCTGCAGCAGTGGAGATCCCCGGAGTCAGGGACTTACCTCGGCTCGGTCTCTTCGCGGCAGGAGTGTCTCGTTGCCACGCAACTGGAGGCGTGGTTTGGATGGCCGTCTAGAGCTTCTGCGGTGACGTCATCTTAGGGGCGGGGTTAGGTTCTGGCGCCAGATTTAAAAGTCAGGAAGTTCTCTAGCCAGTTACCCTGTTGTGGTCTTTTTGCTCGGTTGTGTTTTGTGTTACTGCCAGTTTATATTTGACCCTTTGCTTGCCTGACCTCTCTTTGCCTGCTGATTTTGTACCTTGCCTTGCTGATCTTGTTGCTGAACCTCGGATTGTCTGACTACCCACTTTGGATCTCGACCACGGCTTACCTGACTACCCTTTTGGATCTCGACCACGGCTTACCTGACTACCCTCTCTGGATCTCGTCCACGGCTTATTGTGTTCCTGTGTCCATATCCTGCCTCGGCGTTCCAGTCTTTGCTAAGTCTTGCTCCTTGTACTATCAACTCCGTATCTACTACCTATACCTACCTTCTGGCCTCCTTGTTGTTGGGATCATCTAAATCCTGGGGTGCTGCTGCCAGGGGCTCCTCCTTTGGTCGTAGTATTCCAGGTGGAAAAACTCCCGCGGTAAGTGCCAGTTCTAGGAAGGTCGTGACAGTACAACAGGGTCATGGATCCATCGGAGTTGCAAAAGGTTCTCTCCTCTCATGATCAACGGTTGGAATCTCATGAATCCAGATTTAAATCTATGCAAGACACCCTGGAGCAGATGGCTCATGCTGTTCAAGTGCTGGTATCCCGGTCAGACGCCGGATCAGCTGGTACGTCTTCGGGGTCCGCTTCATCATCTACACCGGCCTCTACGCCTCCCGACGCTATTCCCATTGCGTCTCCTGTGAAGTTACCGGCTCCGAACAGATACAGTGGTGATCCTGAATCCTGTCGTGGCTTCTTGAATCAATGCTCCATCCAGTTTGAGATCTCTCCACATATGTTTACTTCGGAAAAAGCCAAAGTAGGATATTTGATTTCTTTACTCACCGGTAAAGCCCTGGCCTGGGCTTCCCCGTTATGGGAAAGGGACTCTCCCATGATTTACAACTGCAGTTCGTTTATATCTGCCTTCCGTAAAACTTTCGACGTCCCAGGAAAGGCCGCTACAGCTTCCTTATCTCTGCTACATTCTGTTCAGGGGGCTCGCTCTGTGGCTGAATTTGCCATTGAATTTAAAACTATTGCAGCAGAGGTTAATTGGTCTAATGAAGCTCTGATTGCGGCTTTTTATGATGGACTTTCGGAGAGGTTAAAGGATGAGTTATCTACTAGAGACCATCCAGAGGAAGATTTTGTTTCCTTGGCTATCAAGCTAGACAACCGGATGAGAGAAAGACAATCACAAAGAACCAAAAGATGGGAGAGGAATTCCTATCGCTTGCCTCAAGTTGTTCCCATCTCTAGTCCTCCTACTCCAGTTCCCTCTCCAGAGGAACCTATGCAATTAGGGGCTACTAAGTTAAACCCTGCCGAGAGGAATCGTCGCAGAATGGAGGGACTTTGTTTCTACTGTGGGGTAGTGATGGGAAGTTCGGATCATTAAAATGAATCGGATCATTTCGATTCGTTCACTGAAATGATCCGATTCATGATCCGGATCTTCGGATCACTCAGTGTGTCTGCACGGAGTTACTGTTTTCCAGTAACTCCGTGCAGGCACACTAACGATTGGCCCCGCCCCTTTCTTTCTGAATCCTCCCCCCTGCCTCCAGTGATGTCAATGAAGGCAGAGAGTCGTTCAAAGATTCGGATCTTACAGGGATCCGAATCTTACAGTGATCCGGATCACTGTAAGATCCGGATCATTGTAAGATCCGGATCTTTCAACGACTCTCTGCCTTCATTGGCATTCTAATCATTCAGAGAATGTCACCATACTGTTATAAATAAATAAATACATTAATAATCACTGCCCCCAGGATTTACATTCCCCTTTACCTGCAACTGCACCTTAAGCTAACTTTATTAAATTAATTAAATTAACCCTTACCATTAAATTAACCCTAAACACCCCATCAACCATGACTGCACCTAAAATTAACCCTTAACACCCATCAACCATGACTGCCCCTAAAAT
>VKOC01030064.1:0-11441 GCA_009364415.1 Spea multiplicata
TGTCGGTGTGGCAGAGCCTGTCCTGATGTGTGTGTCTGGGTGTCGGTGTGACAGAGCCTGTGTTGGAATGTGTGCCCTTCTGAAGTTGTAGTGACTTCAGGGGACAAAATGTTCAAAACGACAAAACGTTCAAGGCCCTGAAATCATTTAGTGGAAAAGTTATTTATTGTTATAATATTTATTTCAAGAATTAGTCGCACTCAATTGTGGCTTCAGGCTTCCCATGTTGAATGACCAAGTATTATTTTAGCCCAATAACAAAATTATAATTCCATAGCACATTACTTTTGGAAATTATGAATGCCCCCCCAGTTTGACTGTGGTATCTTGTGTGCCCCCCCCTATATATTGTTTCTAGAGTCGCCACTGATTAAGACAAATCTTAATGTATTGATGTGTTACAGTCTAAGAACCCTTGTGATTCATTCAATATTTGTTGTATCAAACAATGTAGATTTTATGCTCTTTTATGATTCATTGTAGTTGTGCTACAGCAATGAAATATATAGTTAGTGACACTGAAAAATAAATAAGAACCGTATTACTTACATTACATCTAATAACTTTTGCTGCATAGAGATAAAAAAGCTACAGAGTTCAGTGTCTCTGTTCAGCGAAACACCAAGAGTTCTTAATAAAAATGGCCTGTATGCCCTGGTGGCAAAAAAAAAGCCATGACAGTGCCTGGCAGTATATCTAGAGCTTGTCAGACATACAACGCAACATTTGAGGTGTCCAAATTGGGGCACCTGTGCCAACGGCAGTAGCTAGAGGTGGGGGGGATAGGGCTGGAGGTAGGAACGGGCAGGACAAGAAGAACCACCTTGCATCGTAAGGTGGCCATGTGGAAATGAAGTGGAGCAATGGAGCTGCCCACTGTCCTGCAAAAGTGGGTCAATGTCTGAAAATGTAATATATCCCACTACCAGGACACTTGAGAGGTATGGTCAGATAGATGTTTTGGTAAAAACTCTACATACTATGTAACGCTACCCATGGTAGTGGCAGTATCATACTGTTGAGATTCTTCATCAGCAAGACCTGGGCATTTTATTACACTGAATGACTAATGAGTCAATAAAAGGAACTCTTGGGACAAAATCCATTTCAGACTATTAAAACTAAAACTTAGGAGGAAATTTGCCTTTTAGCAGCACGACTATCGTAACTATAAGGTCAAAGAAACATTGGAGTCACTCTAGAAAGAAAATGTGAATGCCCAAGTGAAAGCTCTGATCTTAATCTATTTGAGAATATGTGACACTACTTGGATATTGCTGTCCACAAACTTGATATCTGCTAAGAATGGGACAAAATGTACTTCAACACTGGGTTCATCCTTACCCCAAAAGCTGTATAGCTACAATAGAATGTTATCGTATTACTGGTTTATCCCTGCAGGCAAATGTTCTGAAAATACTGCCTATACTATATGCATTCCTCATGTCATAATATGATCTAATGGAAGCCTACCACGGTATATGCAGAAATGTATTGTGTAAATAGTTGCAAACACTCTTCTCTACCAATATCAGAGTTGAAAACAGATTTGTTTTCTACAATACCTTTTTAACTTGTACAAAATTAGATACAAAGGTTTCTCATATCTTTATGAAAAATGCTCATGGAAACAGTTTTCATTTGTTCCTTTCTCTTATGAATGTGGCCAGAAAGGGAACAAGCAACAGCAAAGAAGCACATGAACTTCATTTCTAAAAGACAAGTACTTTACATTCTGAAAATAGTTGCTTAGGCTGAATAGATGGAAAATTTTGCATTTGCGCAGTAGAACTCTCCTTCTACTCCATGGGAGCAAAACTTCAATTGAAATCAAAATGAGTAGCAACAGCCAACATGCATGCTATCTGACCTCTGATGTTTTGCTAACATACCTGCTGCTTCAGTGACTTGAGTGGTTTGTAGTACTGAGCACATGAAATAGGTTTTCAAACTATTGTTTTCTGGTTAAGGTAAAAGCAGCCAGGGGAGAATTGCAGTAAAGAATACATCCTTCATTCAGTAAAATGTATTATAGTCCATGCATAACATATTCTTGTGCGTATTACAAATAAAAATACAGTTTTGAGGATTAGGCTTATCATAGAAATATTAATTCCTGCCCCCTATCACAACCATACATAGTTTTCAACATTTAATACACTTCACTGATTATAATGCTACACTGCACCTCAACCCTCCCATCACCAGCATTTACCTTAACTGCTTCTGTCCTGTCCTTAATAAGGTTTGTCCTCCCTCCTTACTGCAAAGCCCATTTTACCCAGATCTCTTGCATCTGCTACCCTCCATTTTTAGTGTCCTTACACCTATGTTCAATCTTTCTCTCTATCTAGTTGTATATCCTGTGACAAACCCTATAACGTGAGGGCCATAAATGTCACTTTTAAGGGTCTTAAGCACAGTCCTCTAGGGCAATCAGAGTCAGGAACACCAGTGTTTAACAAAACAGCGCTTTATTTTAACCGCGTAAACCCCAAAACCAAATCATAAAACAAAAACCTAGCTCCCAATTGGAGCCCTCTCTAACTAAACTACGCTGGTGCAGACTGACCAGCCTAATCACCATTACCTCTACCTCCCAGCCAGACCCAGCTACGCCAGGCTCTGGAAAACCTCCCCCAGACAGCACACACAATGTCCAGGCAGGTATTGCCTCACTTGGCTCAGGGATTGATCTTGTTCAGGGCCTCTCCTTGCCCTGGGAGCTCAGGGAACTTCCTCTTCCCCCAACAGTCTCTCTGACTATCAGGCTCCAGGGGTTTTTAATGTCCAGCACCTGTGCCCAAATACCACACTAAGCATCTCCCTGGGTTTACACTGTCACAATCCCCATACACTTCCAACCATGTTCTGGCATGTTTAGTCTACAGTTACCTAACCTCATTTGCTTTATCCAACTGTCTATTTTCTTTGTAATCTGTTTTTTTGTCCTCAACTTTCTGCTGCGAGATCCTTTCTTAAAGTTATTAGACATCTCCTCCCCTCCTTCATTCTTATATTGTCTTACGACTCTTGTCCATCTGCCCTATTCTCTGTTGGTGTCTTGGGCACGGATCAGGGTCCTTTGCTCTTACATTTTCTACTTGTCTTGTTCCACTAACTGGCTCTTTGTTATTGCATCCTAGATTGCATCCGACTGCCTAAAGATCTTAGGCAAGTCTATTCAGGAAAGTACTTGGAAGTTGGCTAAAACACAACTTTCCAGCAGAGTACGTGTATGAGTTGGACAATTCCAAATTAAAAACAAAACGAAAAAAAAAAAAACAAAAAACCTCATACAGATACAAGTATATGCAAGTTAATAGGCAGAAAACAAAATAATACATAATTTTAAAAAATATCCAAGGAGTGGGCTGATGATTGACGCTCCTTTTTTCCCAATGTTTAGGGTTAATTATGTCTCTAAATCACAAAGGGTGAATTTTTTGTTCAATTGGCTTGAAACCACTTTACCCCCTATTAAACAAAGTTTTGAGAGATAAACCTAAAATAGTTTTTTTAGGGGGCCCTAACTTTAAAAGCCAGTTGAGTATAAATTATCTGGTTATACATTTTCTTGGTAACACAAAAGATTTCTATAGATGTAAACAGTGTCAAGCTCGCAGACAAAGTCTTTAGTTAAGATCACTACACAATTTAATACAAAACAAAGTAAAATAATATATCAAATTAGAGAATTTATCACTTTCAATATATCAAATGTAACTTTCTTCCTGTGGTGCCCATTAAAACAACACTTTTCCATGCAGCATGATACAGCAATGTTAGGCTTTGTAGGGATTGATAATTGTCAAGAAAGTGATCAGGCGCTAAAATATATTTTGACCAGTGGTAAAACCATCCAAGAAACACAAAATCGATCCATTTACAGGAGAATGGGAACCAGACTATAAGTAGAAACCACTTCTATCACAACGTCAGAACTTTGAGAAAGCCAATCCTGGGCAAAGTGCGTGTACAGACGAGAGTGTCCCACCTGCAGTGATGGCGTGGAGATATCGAAGGCAAATAACCCCACAGCACACAAATAAAATGATCTCTGATGGGGATCCCATCTTTTTATCTCGAGCCAAGATACACGTTGGTTATATCTTGAGTGGTTGGAAAGTGCACTGTTGTGTTTACACTTTTTAGGCACCCAAAGCCACTGAAACCACTTTACACACATAATTTAACACACATGGTATTGTGTTATTCAGGAGATGTTTAGAATCATAGTTATATTTTTTTCTTTTATTTAAATTACATTTTATTACATTATATTTCATATGCCCTGATGCAGTATTTGGTGTGTAAGAAAACACATTGTGACAAGTAATATTGTGGCAAGTAAGATTGTGACTCGTATTAATAAAGATAAAAAAAATTATAAAAGAACATTTTAAATGGTTAATGTTATCGTTAATAATTTAGTAGCTATACAGAGCTATAGTAGCTATACAGAGTCTGTGCATGTCTGTAAATGTAATGTAAGATTTCAAATTGAAATAAATGTTTACATGCATTGTCAGGCCCCATCCCATGTACTGTGCTTCTGATTCCTTGATTCCAGTTCTGCTCTTTGCTTCAGCTCTGTTCCATTTATAAGGTGTGCCCCACCCATTATGTTTGTCTCAGTCTGCAGTCTACAGGTATGTCTCTCTGATATGTGTTTAGTTTAGTAGTACTTCAGTAGGCAGGTTTTAGTGCTAGGACCCACCCTATATTGGAGTACTTTGGTGTAGTGGTGGGCTAAGCATACTATGGCCATATGATGTGACGGAATCTCCAATTATTATCACATAGTCCTAGGCTAGTCCTGTATTTATTGTGTGTAGCCTGTCCCTGTAACCTGTATTCCTCATTCAGCAGCCTGCTTCTACTCCTCTAGCTCTGTCCTGCCTTTTCTGTTCTTAGCCCCAGATATCTCTATATCCTGTTATGTATACTGCATACCTGCTGCTATTTCACAGTCCTGGTATGCGGCCACACAATCCGGATGGCCCAACACACAGGGGAGTGTGGTTTCTCTGCATCTGTTTCTTTGTCTCCGCTCTTGCACGGTGACTTCTGCAATACCATCATCGGGCGCTCTGGGCCATTACAGTCGTCTGTATGGACTCAGTACATGACATGCATATAAGTAATAATAAAACCCTTCCTACCCAATATTAATGTAGTATAATGTTAGGATTGAGCCATGACCTAGTCTTGGCCAAACATCAAAAGAATGTTTTGGAAATTTAGACAGGATAGGGGTAACTCTATTTGCATCCAGAATCTTTTTTTTCCACGCAAAGAAACACTAAGGATGTAAATTATATTTCTTCTAATGCCACAGTAATATAAAAGTGATTTCCATGGAACACCTTGTATATATCCCACAATATTAAGTAATCTAGTACATGCTCAAAAAAACATAGTACTGAGCAACACTAGTATCCAGAAAAATAAACACCTGACTAAGAAAGTGTTTGAAACCAACTGAAGAGCCAGGTTAAAATATGATTCACATGTATATATTGGTTAGTAACAGTATAGCATCAAAGCAATCATTGAAGAATTCTCTGTACCAGCTTCATATACAGTTGTAAAAATAGATTAAAAAAACACCATCTAAAAAAATACGAGCTGTAACACCTTCAAACCCAATTACGAAAATAGATTAAAAAAACACAAACAAATATCCTTGTAATCAAAAGTATGCAAAACTTTGAATTGAATTGGAAGAATTAAACAGGAACTCTGCACAACATTGTACAACACAATACTGCTGTTCCAATTACATAGTTACGCAGTTATGCTGAGTCTGACAATATAAGACAATATATCATGTATATTAAAAGTAATACATTTTTAAAATCCCTTATGTAAATATCCCATATGTAAATTGTATATATGCCATTTGTGATATCCTGTATTTTCATTAAAAACGCAGTGATATTACATTTTTTATGTGACAAAATGTATTAGAATTTAATTAAAAATGTAGACGCTTTCTCTGGAAATTGAAATGAGGAAGATAAACTGTATCTCAAACCCTTTAACATAACATACTGTATATATACTGTATGTAATTTTTTGTTGAGCAAGATGGTCCCTTATCTAGCCTAAAGATGAGGAGGTGAGAGATTATTAGGCAACACTGGATGGGCCCTAAAATAGTTAAGGAAATTGCCCCACCAGCACCACAGATTTGTCACCCTTTAGGCGCCAAGGGGCAGGCATTGATTTTCAGAAATCACGGTTCACACCCTTCTTGTAACAGCTCTTAGTAATAAACAATTCTTACTGCTATTAGTAACATCAGAAAAAAAGAAGCAATGCCCAATGGAGTGGTTTAGAAGGTCATAGCAGTCATCATTGGGAGGGAGCGTTTGTCTCATTTCCTGCAGTCGACAAGACAAGGGCTATTTTCCTGGATTGACTGGTACAGAGTTTGAAAGATGAGTAGGTAGAAAAAATATAGTACTTTTGGAAATAATAATTTTGATTGCAGCAATATGTCTAAACAATGATAACTAATATTTGTGTAAATGTGCAGTCTTATATAGCATGTGTCAGGAAGATTAAAGCCAACATTAAAGGCTTAAAATATTTTTTTCACTCTTAGAATAGATATATGAGTCAATGTCTGATGTTGGCATGTCCCTACTATGGCTGCCTGCAAAAGTAAAAAGTGTTCCAAAAAGATAGCTGATCTGTAGTTAGATAGATTGGCTGATAAAGAGTTAGAGGAGGATAAATAAAGAGAAAAGAGCGGTGCAGAAATGGGAGGAATAATAAGAAGTGGGATAAATACAGAGAATGAGAGATAGGGGAAAGAGATAAAGATGAGAGGTATGTAGGGGCTTATATATGGGTATGTGATTTACTGAGGGGAGGGGGCACTTGGCTGTACCTGCTCCCTTGGCCAGCCCTCCCCTGATTGTATTAAAAAAGAAAGCTACATATGTCCTTGAAATAATTATGTATAATTTGTATGGGTACATCACTTTGTCATGATAGCTCCCCAACTCCCGCTTTTTTCATCATCTCTCACTTTTCTTTATATTCCTCCTCTTTTTCATTATCTTATCAACCCCTTTCTATATATTCCTTCGTTCTCTTATTTCATATGTTCTTTTTCTGTATTTCTCCCATGTATCATTATCTCTCAGTTTCTCCCCATCTTTCTTGTTTCTCTCTATCTCTCGTTCTCTTTCTCATCTCCCCTTTTTTAATCTATCCCCTTTCTCCCCATCTCTCTTTTTTTCTCATTATTTGTCCCCTTTCACATTATTTGTAATCTTTCTCTTTATCTCTGACATTTCTTTGAAGAAATTTGAAGATATTTTTTCACTATCTCTTCCATTTCTCATTATGCCTCCCAATTTCTTCACATCTCTCCTCTTTTTCCTTATCTCCCCCTCACTGTGTATCCTAAAGGGAATATAATGATAACACATTTGTAACCTATGGTAAATATTTAGTATTGTTTTAAAATCAAATAAATTGATAGTGTCCTTCGCTAAATCCAGCAGTATCCTTGAGTGTGTACGTTTGGGGAAAAATGTGAGAATTTGTATAAGAATATATGCCAGTGCTTAAGGGAGTTACCAGTGAACAAGGGGCCAATGAGGCCACTTGGCTGTACCTACATTCTAATCATTCTGCAGGTCAAGCTAGAGAGGTGTGCACATTTAATACCCACTGGAGAAGTTTTCAGTTTTGTAACTTGCCATTTGGTTTGGAGATATACGTGGAGTACAGCTCATAACAGATAGTTGCTGCATCTTCCCATGTGCAGGATGTCCACATTCTAATCCAGGTAATGACCACAACGCTAAATAATAAAACATCAGGTTTAATCTTGGCAAAATCTAGTTCAAGGTGTCTGAAGTTTGATATATGTTATAACACCAGATGGAGTACAACCAGATATTCAAGCCATCAGCTAAATGCCTAATCCTCAGGATAAAAAGAGTTGGCAAAGACTGTTGGGCATGGCTAGATATCTTGCAGGATACACACCTGAGGAAGCAGAGATAACTGTACCCCTAAGCAAACTGCTTTGAAAGGATATCTCTCCTCTTTTTCCTTATCTCTCCCTCACTGTGGGACAAAAAGACCAAGAACATACCAAATCTGTGGAATCCTTGAAGCAAGAGCCGGTTACAAGACATCCCATTGTACAGTACTGCAAAATATGATATATAAACACAAAACATAATAACAATGACTATGCATAGACTGATTCTCCAGAGAATATTATTGCAACTGCAAATAAATGAGTTTAGCATTATACACACTCCAGGGCACAACAATTTAATGTCCTGGATTCACCAGGAACAGATGAGCTCTTTGAAGAAAGATCATTTTTTTATCAACAACTGCAACTATTGTGACCGAGATTCTGTCCTACATGTAGACATTCACAAAAGAGTTATGCTTCAGAAAGCATGATAGTACGGACCCTACTGGTGCTTTGTAACCAAGCAATTACAGAAATAGGTTATTTTCCAGCTCAGCTGTTAATTGTACACCATTTTTTTGCAAAATGATCCATAGCTAAGTAAGTCTTTTTAACTAATTGCATGAAATTATGATGCATATTAAAATGTAACACTGGTACATAAATGACTACATAACTTGGCAGAGTGAAAAGAAAATGCTATTATCATTTAAACCTCGAGATGTGTCAGCTCACATCCCTTTATCATAGAGACACCCTTTTCAGATCCAGCTCAGCCACTCCATCAATGGCTTTCATAGCAGAGATATCAACGCACTCAAACCTAACCACCTTGATGAAGAAGCGGATGTAAAGTATGCATTTAAAAAAAAAATACAGTATGCTTACCATTTGAAAAGTATTAATAGCACCAAGTAGTCAACTTTCAAAAGAGAAAAAAAAATGTCAACAGGGGAAACAGCTTTTTTTTTTTTTTTTTAAAAAAACATGTTTGCAAAATGATGTCAGTATAAAACGCATTGACCTGATTTATTTTGCTTTATGTTTACCATTGTTTATAATAGAATGGTTTGAAGTATGTGTTTTCTTACAAGAATGAGAGTAAAATTCTACAAAAGAAATCCACTAAAACTTCTAAACTACATCTGAAACTATGTTCTCATATAGAAACTGGTAGTGGAGCTATGAATGGTTTATTTAAAGGGTGAGTGCTGTAAACGCGCTCAAATGCACGCAATACATTTTAAGGTTCAAAGGTTAAATACAGCAAAAGAGTATGCAGTGTCTGACTAGTAGAGTCGACAGGGTTTAGTTTAACTAGAATAAAATGTAAGATCTTGGTAGTAGGAGAAAACAAATGCCAAAAAACGGTATGAAGTCCACATGTAATAAGAACTCTAATGACACATGACTAGAAAGAACATACGTGCTGTTTGTTGATTGCTATCTTGAGACAATTTGCTCTTTACCTTTTAACCTAATTGGAAGCAAAGCAGTAATCATTAATATATGAACAGAGTATACGGTATATCAAAAATACTAATTACATACATTATTTAATTATATTTAATGTTTTAAATGCAATACATTATGTATCTGAAACCTGTTAGACTCAGAAGAAATAGCTATTTAGCTATTAATTTTATAGAAATAATGTATTTACAGTTTCTTGACAAGCCTTTTCTTGCCCTTTCTTGTGAAATACGGGCATATGGAGATGAAATAAACTTAAACCAGTATAATCATAATGGTTAGAAAACATGTATACATATTAAATATAATAGAAAATATATAAAGACAAAATATATTTTAGCGCCTGACCACTATCCAGACAATCACATTTTAAATATAACCTATTTTGATACAGATTGTAAAGTTCAATAAAGTCATATATTTCTGTGAAATAAAAAAAAGAAAAAAGTATAGTGCTTGATTCGACTGGTATTGCAGTCAAATCAAGCATTTGCACGCTAAATGATAACTATGAGTGTGTCCCAGATTATTAAAACATTTTCTAACTTCAGTTTAAATGAGAGCCACCGCTTGTTTTTTTACACCTTTAATACTGAAGTAAAGGTTATTTAGTACTGAGAATGAAGCATATGGAGAAAAAGAATCTGCATAAGAAGGGCTTTCTTTAGATGACATTGTTTTGATTGTATCATATTATTTACTATTAAAAAAGTATAAAATATGGTGAAACATTTAGAAAAAAATGACTGTTTCTAACTTTTAGTTGAAAAAATCTTTTACTCATCTATAAAAGGTAATAAAAAAACCTGCTAAATAGATTCTACTATTTGTCCTGAGTTTAGAAATACCCAATGTTTTTATGTTTTTTTTTGCTTTTTTCTACACATTATGGGGCAATAAGTACAGGTAGCGTTTTGCTATTCCAAAGCCATTTTTTCCAAATCTGGTAATTCTTCCCCATGTGCCATTTCGGGTATCTTTGAACCCGGCCAATGAAATTTACCCCATCAAGTCATATATTTTTGAAAACTAGACAGCCTAGGGTATTTCAAATGCTAGTATTTTAACCCTTTCCAAGCACTTATTCTACCATCACCCTTTGTCAAACTTTATGGTAGTAATTTTTTTTACATTTGTTTTTTCACACACATTTTACTTCAGGTATGAATAAACAGGTTCTGGTATATGTCCCTATCATAAAACACCCCAATATGTGTTCAGCAACATCTCCTGAGTACAGTGATACCCCACATGAATTATTTTGCCTGGCTGTTTGGGGGCAAAAGGGCCACATTTGGGGCATGCGCATTTTCAATGCTGAACTTTGGCGTTTGGCGATCCACTGCCCTTGCCCTATTTGGTACATCTTTGAGCTGGGCCATTTCCGTGTGCCCAACAAAACCATATATTTTTGAAAACTAGACACCAGGGTATTTCAATGGCCTAGTATTTTAAAAACTCTTTCCATGCACCATATCTACCACCAGTCTTTGTCATACTTTGTGGTAGTCATTTTTTTGCATTTGTTTTTTCACACACATTTTACTTCAGGAGCCGGGCCATTTCAGTGTGCCCAACAAAACCATATATTTTTGAAAACTAGACACCACAGGGTATTTTAAATGCTGGTATTTTAACTCTTTGCATGCACACATTTTACCACCAGCATTTTTTCAAAGTTTGCAGTAGTATTTTTGTGTGTGTATTTTTCCCACACACACCTATTTTATGTATGAATTTACAGCTCCTGGTATATGCTGTCACACGACACCCCATAATGTGTTCAGCAACATCTCCTGAGTACAGTGATACCCCACATGCATGGGTTTGTCATTTTTGGGGGGAACTAAAAGGCCACATTTGGTACGTGTGCATTTTTCTAATTGGAAATTAGATGTGCGGCCATCCTTCCCCCCGTGTCAATTGAACCTGGCCAATTCAATTTACCCCATCAAATTATACATTTTTTAAAAGTAGACACCCCATGGGCATTTAATATGCCAGTATTTTAACT
>VKOC01030066.1:0-24991 GCA_009364415.1 Spea multiplicata
TCCACACATACCAATCCACAGATTCCACACATACCAATCCACTCTCACTGTCACTCTTACTGAATGATTTCCTACCTTTCCTCTTTTCTTTCCTCTTTTCTTCTTTTCTTCTTTTCTTCCTACAGCAGTCAGCTACTTTTCTTCCTTTTCGCTCCTCTTCTTCTGTCTTCTTCCGGGTTCAGGGGGCAGCGGTGGGCGCGGCTTCAGTGCTGTGCGCCGGGATCTGACAACAAACCCCGGCGCACAGCAGCAGTTGCCGCGCGGATTGCAAGGGAGCAGTATCGGAGGTCTTTAACAGACCTCCTGCTCCCTTGAGTGATTTTAAGCCGGTTCAAGGGAACCGGCTTAAAATCACTCAAGGGAGCCGGAGGTCTGTTAAAGACCTCCGATACCGCTCCCTTGCGAGCCTGCTCCTCCAGCGGCGGACATTACTGTCCGTCTCTGGAGGGGTGCCGGCAAGTTGGCACCCCCCTGATGAGCGGCACCCGGTGCGGACCGCCCCCCCCGCTAGGTACGCTACTGCTCCAGTGCCATAGAATACCAGAGTTGTTAAATATGTAGCACCAAGAATTACAAATGTATTTAGATTTTAGTTACTTGAGTGGAGCATTAGAAGAGAAGGGTGGGCCAGCTCAAGATTATTCCTGGGTGCTGGCTTCACTCACATGTTGTATTAATGAAAAGGGGCTGATTAAAGGCCTTCTTTTTGGACCAGCAAGCTAGATAGACTTTGCTGAAACTGTTTTGGAAAGGAATTCGGCTGTTTTGTTTATTTTATATTGGGAAAATGGTGTACCTGTCCTTATTGTAGTCAAGACTGCAAAATTGTCAGTGTTCAACAGAGCTAGGATTATTTTTTTATGATTTATGTTCTGTTTAACCTGTGTGTGTGCTTCAAAATAAAACTCACAAATCCTTCTATGTGGTATCTGTTTAAACCCCTAAGAAACTGTGGTAAATGATCACCCAGGACAAAAGTTAGTGCTTTTGACACAATATTTATATATAGCATTTTTAAGGTGATGAAGGAGGAGGTTGGTAAGGAGACACTAACCTAGAGCTTTTCTTTGCATCTTAGATTAAAAATTGTGAGATGAATTTGATTATTTGATTGCCTGTAAGCATTATATTATCATATTTAGCCAAGAGTTATATACTGGAGGAACATGCAATAAAGTGTTTGCAGCTGGACTGCCAATAGCAAAGCATTTATTATGTTTGGAAAACAAGCTGCAATAACTCAAATAAGAAGGTCAGTCTGAAGGAGATATACATTTTTCTGACCTTGGTGTAGATTATTTTATCAAGGAAATTGATATATGTGTGAAAGTTGTTACACTAAATGTAATGGTTGGTTGAAAGTTATTGAAACCGTAATGGAATTAGATGACATCCTATTAGGTGGTAGGTAACACCTTTAGGATATATTTTCTATTGAATTCAGCAACACGTGTTAATACTATATTTTCTACTTTTTTCTTTTTGAATTGAAAATCGTCATATAATATTTAATACGAGTTTTATGAGCAGAAATACACTATTAGTTAATGATGGGATCTCAATCTATATTTAACTTGGGAATGTGCAAAAAAAGAAAAGTAACAAAAGGAGGCATCCAAATCTTTATTCCAAAAAGGTTCTAAAAAACACTGAAATACATTACAAAACACATTTGCTACCCTCTAGATTCCCTAAAACAAACAGAAGTATAAACAACACATGTAAACAGTATTTGCATGTATAGATCAACTGAATAAGACATACAATCCCTATATTTGCAGGTATGCATACAGTAAATGTATGGAAACATAGCATAGTATGTATAGATCAACAGAATAACACACAAACCCAGCTTTGCGTGTATAGATCATTTGAAATTCACATGTCAACTCAGCATTAAAAGTATAGAACAAAAACAGAATCAGACATATAAATCCTGTTTTTGTAGGTATACAATAATAATGTATGGAAACATAGCATAGCAGGTATAGATCAACATAACATACAAACTCAACATGTCAGGTATAGATCAAATGGAAATCACATGTGAACTCAGCACTGAAGGTATAGATCAAATAAACAACACATAGAAACAGCACAGTAGGTATTGATCCCACTGAAAATACAAATCCTTGCAGGTATATATAAATAATTTATGGAAACATAGTATAGTAGATAGAGATCAACAAAATAACACATAAACGCAGCTTTGCACTTATCGGTCAACTGTAATTCACATTAAAAAAACCTCAGCATTAAAGGTATAGATTAAAAACTTCCTAAATTACAAGCATAGATCACAGGTTGCACACCCCGAAGGCCAGCTTTGGTATCCACATTGCCCACATAGAACTTGATCAGCACCCAAGTTATATACATAGGACTTGCCACCTTTGTCCCCAAGCAGCCCAGTGTGAGCCACCTTTGTCCCCAAGCAGCCCGTCCTGTCCCATCTTTGTCTGATAAACACGTTATCTGTGCCATCTTGGTCCCCAAGGCTCAAACACTGCTTGTGCCATCTTTGCCTTTACACAAATTCATACACTCACTCATTCACACAATTCATACACACATGAATTCATACTCCCACTCATTCATACAATTCATAGATACATTAAATAATTCACATATTAATTTATTCATTCTCTCACTCATTCACAGTCCTTATTTTAATATGCTTACTTCCCCCTCTCTTACTAGCTACTTTGCCTCCCTTTTCTCACTATCTGCCCCCCCTTTCCCACTAACTATCCCCTTTTTTCCCTTCTCACTATCTACCCCCTCTCCTCCATTCTCACTATCTACCCTCCCTTCCCTCCCCCTTTGTGGTTCACTTACCCTGCTGAAGTCCTGCGGTGGGAGTACGATGCCTCTGCCATGCTGGTCTGCCGGGGTGGTCACTGCTTCACTGCTGAACACCGGTATATAATGTCATATTTTGGCACTCAGCACGAAGTGCCAGCACCGCAGAGGAGAGTGACGGCAGTGATGGCGCAGCCCTGAACAGCTGGGAGGAGAGGCTCGCTAAAATAAAGCAGAAATTTGGACTGTGGAGCCTCAGGGACCTTACCATAGAAGGGAAAGTGCTGTGATCCTTCCAGTACTGCAGTACCTGGCTCAGGCCTGGCCCCTGTTAGTCACCATACACCGAGCCATCAACAGAGTAGTTTTACACTTCATCTGGGGCTCATAAATGGACAATGTAAAGCGCGCAGTGATGTACAAGGAACCTTGCAATTGAGGCAAAGGCGTGGCTGACATCCCAACCATGCTGAGGGCCTTCTTTGTGTGCAACTGCATGCGCAGGCCTCTCAGAGATGTAGTGAAAGGCTCAGCTGGAAACTTCATGTCTTGCTTTTTCCCACTGCCCCTTACTATTGGAATATGTCCTGGTTCTACTCAGACGTGGGAAAATTTGTAAAGGAGCACCAGCTGGAGGGAGTTAAGCCAGACCTGTGGTTACCTCATGTGATCCACAAGCTCATCAGAGCCAAAGGCACTATTGAGAACATCCCAGGGCTCCCTGACACCACAGCCAAGACAGTTTGGGCTAATGTGGCATCGAGCAGGCTGACCAACAGGCATAAAGACATTGCATGAATGACCATTCAGGAAGGACATTTATACATGCCAGGGGGCTGTGCAGATATAGACACTAAAAGATGATTTGGAAAATGCTAGGTGCGTTCCAATGTGAAAAAATACAAAATCAATACTTTCCCTTCTGTTTCTTGCAGCACCCACCTTAAAGAACACCTCTCTCCATTTATTAGGGGAACTGGCCACTTAAAATTGCATTAATATAAAATATTAAAATATAAAAACATATAAATTAATAGCAAAAAGTCCTTCCTCGACGCGTTTCGCCTTTATTGGCTTCCTCAGGAGGTAGAAAAAGTTCCGTGTTCTGCCTTTCGTTTCCTTATATGTGTATATGAGTCCTCCTTCTTCCTGTACGTGGTTCTGTATTGCCGTCCCCCTTTCCTGTACGTGGTGCCATAATGTCATGTCATACAGTTTATATCTCTAGACGCCGCTCCTGTCCGACGTTTGTTTGTTATGATGTGTTTCCATGTAGCTGCTATCTTCAGTAACGCCTCCCTTTCTTTCTTTGCAGGAGTCTCGTCCGCTATACGCGTGCCTCATCCGACATCACGTCGCTACGGAACACAAACACCTCAAGGTAGTGTATCGTTTTTGATCATCTCTATGTCTTTGTCTCGTGCACATACATCGAGAGGGCATACTAAATAGGTGTCAAAAAACGAGCGACTTCTACAAAATATATATATATGTTATATATTTTTCTTTTCAGATATCATGGATCTGGAAAAAAGGTACATAATATACCCTGGCTTACAAACAACAAACAGCCAAGAAGACCCCATTTAAGCTTTTTATATCAGCCAAAAACACACAGGTGAGAAAGGTGGCACTAAACAGTAGGAAGACAAGACACAACATCTGCACAGAATGAAGAAAAAAGAAGAAAAAAATACCCAAAAGAATATATATATATAATCTTTCTTTTTTAATGCATGATTGAATGTATGTGAATTTCCAAATAATTAAATAAAGGCCTGAATATCTAATTCTGTGTTTAAACCTCCTTTTTTGTATGTTTCCAAATTAAAAATCCACTGTGTTTCCTTTTTTGAAATGTTCTCTGTGCTATTCCCCCCTCTCCAATTGGGGGGTACAACATCAATCCCTATGATGTTAAGTTTATTTAATGAGAAGACAGGGCACGAATTACAGGATCGTGGGACACTGTGTTTGACACTTTGATTCCTAATATTTCCTAAGGGGTCGGGGTTTCTTTAAGGGGTCGGATTGTCCTACCTACATATTGTGCACCACATGGGCACTCCAATAGATAAATTACAAACTTGGTAGTACATGAAATACATTTTCTAATCTCATAAGTGATCCCCATTCTATTTCCAACAAACGTGCCTGTTTTCCTTGGTAGATGAGTACATTTTACATCTTCCACACCTAGGAGGGTGTTAAAAATGTTGGGAAAAAACTTGGGAGAAAAATGTTTTTTTAATTCTCGCTCTTTTTATATATAATTTGGTGTTTTTCAGGTAATAATGTACCTAATATTTCATCATTCTTTAGTATGTGCCGATGTTTCTGTAGTATTTTTTGGATCTGATATGCATTGGTGTTATATTTTGTCATAAAGGAGAAACTGAAGTTTTTTTTGTTTCCAGCAAATGGGACCTATTCATTTGTTCAACTCTCTGGTGGCTTTTTTCCAGTAATTCTACTGGATATTTTTTTTCTTTAAATTTGTTCTTAATTTCTGTAGTGTGTTTGATGAAATCCTCATCTCGTGAACGATTTCTTTTTATTCTCATCATTTGTCTTACTGGAATGTTGTCAAGCCAAACCGGATGGTGACAACTCTTATAATCAATGAAACCGTTGGCATCTGTGGGTTTAACATAATTTTGAGAATGGATTCTACTACCCTCTATGTACAATTCCACATCTAGGTATTCTATTGCATCCTTTCGTATGTTCGAGGTGAACTTTAAATTAAAAGGTTTTTGGTTAATATATTCTAATGTAATATATTATAAGCACATCATCGATATATCGTTTCCAGAGTACCAGGTCCGCGTCAAATGGATTGTTTTGCCATATACACTCTCCTTCCCATTCTGCCATGTTGGCATAGCTTGGCGCGAACCTGGTACCCATTGCTGTGCCACCCAGTTGGAGATAAGACTGGTGCTCAAACCAAAAGTAATTATGTTTTAAAATAAACTCAATACAATCCAAAATAAAATCTTACAGGAAGAAGGAGGACTCATACATACATAAAAGGAAACGAAAGGCAGAACACGGAACTTTTTCTACCTCCCGAGGAAGCCAATGGTTCTTGGACCTCCGCCTACTTTTGCTGTACGGACGTCGCACTTAGCCACCACTCTCACAGTAAAGTTAATCTTCCCTAGATTAAGTAAAACTTTCTTACATTACATAAAAATACAAATGTAAAAGTAATAAAAGCACAGTAGTATAAACAAATTCATCTTAGGTAATTTTTATAATAGGATAATTAATATGCAAATGACAATTAACCACTTGAATGCCTGTAAGGAAAACTGTACATTAATTTACCTCTACAGACAAGCAAGGATTATATTGTAATTTAGGACAACTTCTATTGCAGGCCCTGTGTACACTACATGCTCCCTTCCTTTCCATTTATTCTGCAGCAGCACACTCTCTCACATACTGACCCCTCTCCCTCTCATGCTAACTCCTCCCCACAGTATGGTCTCTGCAGCTGCGCAGAGAGATCAGAAGAGACTAGATAACGGCTGAAGAAGGTAAATGAGCAGGTGAGGAATTAACTCATTTTGTGGATTAAACCACAAGCTAAAAGGACAGGAGATTAAATTTGTTGTCCAAAAACGATTGAGCAAAAAAAGAAACAAAATATGTCTGAAACTATTTTGGACCACAAGTCTATCCATTGTACTCTGAACAAGAGGTTAATCATAGTCCCACTGATAAGTTCACTTTCAAAATTATCCTTTAATAAAAGAGAAAAGAAAACATGTTTTGTGAATGTCTTTTGTCAAGTATTCTGCTGTGTTTTTATACACTCGTAGCTTTAACGTCTACAATAATACATTTCTTTTTCTTATAATGACTAAGCATGTGACATTTTCACATCTCTCACCACTCAGGATCAGTCATCAAATCAAAAAGAGCAAGCATTGTGTCACTGAGTCAACAAAGTCAAAAACCATTCTACATCTGAGATGGTGTCAAAACACTTGAAATCACTATATGTGAAAACAGAATTGCTGAAACAATCTGTTGCTTTTTAAATGAAAAACAGATAAAAAACATAAAATACATATTTTTAGTGTTACACTGTGTCATTAATATATATTAATATGTGTATCCTTTTCAGTCAGTAAGGAGTAACCTCTGGTCAAATATCATTAACCAAAAACACTTCTACTACTGTAACAAAAACAAATACATATCCAGTTGAAATGTGACAACAGCTAGGGGGATCAAGATTTGGAAGTACTTTGTATGCACCGAACCCAAATAAAACAAAGAAGCAGATAAACATGTTTATAAATTATAGTGATGACTAATGGATTGCAATATGTACAATTATTGTGGAGATGATCATATGGTGTTACAGAGACCGCTAGAATTTCATGTCATACCACAGTGGTTTTAGTCAGTATTTTACTAATGTAGAAATGAGTCTACATTGAGAAGAATTGATCGGCCATTGAGAATTATCAACAGATAATCAATTAGGATTTAGGTTGTGGAGAGAAACAGATGATACAAATTCTTTAAATAAAGGCTAGTGAGGTGGTATATGTCTAGATCCTCCAATGCCATTCCCTTTAAATGTAAATCTTTAGCTAAGGTTCAGAGACCTTTCTGACATGCTGTGAAGCATGTGTGCAATAAATAACAACAATATTTGTTTAGTTTCACATCCATTATCATAATGAAAGCCTAATAGCTTTGTTTAATATCAAATGACTGCATTCATCTAATCTAGAATGTTAAATACCAGTAAATATTTCTTTTGTAATTAATTAATTTAGCCATGTGAAAGTCATCTATGTTTGTTAGTAACTATGGAGGAATGTTTGTTTCATACGAATTGAAATTAAAGGAAGATGCCAAAGAGAAAATTTTTCAATACTTACTAAATGTTCAAAAGCACACTATAATATTAACACAAATGGGAAAAACTAATTATGCAAGTAATTCATTTGTTACAGAATTTAAAACTTTGCTGACCCTTGAAATGAATGTTGCCTTTTATGATAAATTAAACTTCTGCAAACATAGTTATTTAATGCAAAATGTATTTTTTCATTATTTCTCAGCTATAAGTGATAATCATGAACGCAGTTTGACGTTGCAAGATAATTCCTTTGAATCCTTTTTTGATACGATGCATAATTATGAGGGTAGCCATTGTCTTAATTCACTAATGCATTTAGGAAACGTACATAGAATGTAATGTCTCTATTAAAATAACTTAGAACATGTGCTTAAAATAGGACTATTTAATATATTCGATTAAAACAGTGAGATGTTAACTGGATGCATTCACTAGCATTAACACAATATTAGAATATTGCAATGTAAAACAAATTTATTTAATAAAATTGTCCTCTATGTAGAGGAAATATTCAATAGCTAATTCCCCCAATACAGGCTTTACAATTTAACATTGTATTCATGAATTCTTGTGTTACTTTAGTAACTTTCTATTTGAATTGTTTGTTATGGTTTGTTTTCTAAACAATAACTCATTATAAACTTTGTGATAAACTGTGGTTGTAAGCATGTGTTAATTAGTATTTTAAAGTTATGTACAACATGGGTGCTGCCAATACACAAAATGGTTGAAACTATTCATTCTAATGCCAACGCCAGTAACATTAAAGTTTTACAGGATTTATGTTATTAGTGTTTAACCCCTTAATGACAATGACGGGCTCAAAATGCATTGTTTTCAATGGGCTTAGGGACAACCCATTGTCCTTAAGGGGTTAAGACATTTCTTTTTTTCACTTAAAAGTACTTTTCCTTTAAAGTACTTTGCAAGCATTCAATATATATATTCTTCAAACCTAGTAAAATATTAGGAACTGAAACTGAATCCCAGTGTTTAGGCTCACTGATTGGCCTCTTGAAGTAGTCAACTAGTAGCTAGAAAGCCCTTTCCTTGAAATCAATGGGAACATTTTCTGTGCCTATGCACAGGGTTCTCTTTTGACACCCACTAAAGAGCAAGCATATGACATATTCAATGGTGCTCAGCTGAACACATTTTCTGCACGCAACATATCTAGTTGGCAAGATAAGCAAATGCATATGAAGGCAACACTCAGCTATCATATGAATTAAAGTGCATAGGATGCCGGTGATCCTTAATGTAAGTTTTCTGAAAAGGTTTAAACAGGTTTACCCACCATTATCCCTTTAACAATATAATTTAAATTATATATTTTTTATGGCAATTTTGGGCATGACAAAGTAATCCCTAAATTTGGGTCCAAAAGGTTCCAGATTATAATGCTGGTCCATTAATTCTATCCAATAGCTATAGAGTAATGCACCATTGAACCAGTATGCTTTAGACGATAAGCTCTATGAGACCTGGGTATTTTTAAAAACAACCAAAATAAAAATGATGGACTTGCCACTGTTTATTATCGTACTTCTCCAGCACACTCGTGGTAATGTCACTCATCCTTTTTATAAGCTCGGGAAATCTGTACACTTGAGTTTCGATGGATTTTCAACATAAATTGAGGTCAGCAAGCAGATTCTTCTGCTAGTTTATATCAAAATCTCTTTATACATCTACCGTGCATATTTCTACTGTATAATTTATGGTCCATTAAACATTTCTATTCTGTCGCAGTAAACAGCAGACTACTTTGCAAAGGAAGTTATCTATACTATCTGAACATAATAATGTCCTTAGTTTTACAATCCAATCAATGTTCTTCTTACATTCTGAAGTAAAAAAAAAAACAGACTGGAGTTAATTTTGATGTGTGAAAATAGATAGAAGAAACGAAATTTTAGCATCATCTGTTTACGTTTGGAAGGTGTGATCATAACTACAAAAGCCTGGACAATTTAAAATTAGTACAAATTTGTCTATTCTAGTATCTTAAAATTCTAGTTATATTGTGATTCATTTACAGTCATCAGGATAAATAATTACCACATTGTTCCCTGGAGGCATTAGAAGAGGGGGCTATGCTGCTTTATAGAGCTTTTGTAAGACCTCTGCTTTTCAGAATTGTGTACAGTTCTGGAGACCCCACATTCAGAAGGATTTTTACATTCTGGAGAAAAAAGTTATGAAAGAACAGGAAGGAAATGTTAGAATAAGAGGGTATATAGCCTAAAACTAGAGGGTCCATGGTGTTGATGTAATGCAGGGAAGTTTTACTTTACTTCCCTTACTTTAGATAAATGAAACAACCTTCTTGTAGAAGAACCACACTGGGGATGACTAGGTGGCCCTGGTATTAGCCCTCATTACCAGATATGGATATGGGACACTATCAGCCAGAGGCCCATCGGACATTTGCCCAGTTTGCCAAGTGGCCAGCCTGGACCTGAGCAGAAGTGGTAGAGGTTAACATAAGGGAATTTAAACATGCCTGGGATGGGTATATGACTATTTTGAATCCAAGATGAAACAAAGGATTCATTAAGTTTTGAGACTTTACAACAGGAAAAACAAGTAGCCTAGATTAGCTGAATGTTTCTTTTGTTTCACACATGTAGAGTGACTGTCTCTCCCACTGACTTAACAAAAAACAGCATGTTTTGTTAACGTCTGTCAGACTCATTTACGACCTTGTACTTTGTTGTGTGCTTCTTTAAAATATATACACTTTTAAATGAGAACAGTTGGTTTTGTCAGGCAAAAAGGCAAAATCATCATTACATTGAGACAAAGGGATTGTACACCTTTGATAAACCACTGGTGCGTCTAGAGATTAATCCCAGATTATTTGTATTAATTAGCAGCCACACATACAATTAAAGCATATCAAAGGAGACAATTTACAGATTTAGTAAGACTGAGAATGTCAACAATTCTGCCATGAAATTGAACAACATAAATGAGCTTAAATCTATGAAAATAGTAAATGTAGCCGTGAAAGTGCATTATTCTGAACTATGTGCAGAGTTTTTAAATAGATAACTTTCCAGGAATATTATATGCAGTATATGGAATTGATGCCAACAGTTACTGTCATATAAATAGCAGCAGATAAAGTGTTTCTACCATAAACACAAGTCATTATCTAACCACTGAAACCTTGTATCTATTATGAAAAAGTGTAGATAAAAGTTTAGCGGTTTTCAGATAAAAATGCTACCTCTCTATATTCCTTTATACCTTTATCTAATGCTAATATATAACTTAATATAAGTTAGCATGCATGGTAATGCAAATAATTAAATGTTTAATTATTTGTTTGCTAATCAAGGTATAAATATGCTTATGAAACCACAATCCATAATTTCCTAGTATAATTATAGTATACACTTCGTATAATACCTATGATTATCATTTGCTTTAATAAAGATAGTAAAAACTCAAGAACTTAGCTACATATATATACTATATTCACGTCTAGATTCCAATGTAAGAATACCTGTGGGAGTTTCGTCTTTTGAAATTTGGTCTGAAAGCTTAACGGCTTTGCTGCCATGTCTCTCAAGAGAACTTGTTATATATAATATATCTATGGTAGGGTTTAAGTGATAGTTTGGTCTATATCTCAAGCAAAGGGAAAAAGGTAATTATGTTTGCAGTTCATCTCTGTGCTATGTCATTATGGCAAATTCAAGTTGATACTGCAAAATAGTGTGAGCAATTTTATTTATCTGAAATGATTGTCACATGTAAACAGTAAGTGCATTTTAACACATAATTCTTAATAAAGTACATGATATAGGATATAACCAATAATATATTTTGGCATGTGAAATTTATGTAATACAAATACATCCAAATAGCCAGAATCTTTATGAATTATCTGATGCAGGTATCAAAAATCACTGCATATTTTTAAAAAGGATTGTGGCAAATACGACTGAAAAGCACTGAGATTTAATTAACATATAATTATTAATTTAGTTATATAAAAAATAAAATAGATTTTATACATTAATATCAATGTCAGACTATGTTTCCTGATAACTTATAAGCAGTACCGTGTAAAAGTTTTTAGGCAGGTGTGAAAAAATTCTATAAAGTAAGAATGCTTTAAAAATAGACATGTTAATATTTTATTTTTATCATTTAACAAAATGCAAAGTGAGTGAACAGTATAAGAAAAACTAAATAAAATCAATATTTGGTGTCACGCTGCTAGAGGCGGGGCAATTAAACAATCCAGAACTAAGATTAAGATTCTCCAACCAATTATTAAAAGATTGGAAGAAAGTGGAACTATCGTGGTGGGGTAGAGTGAACGCTATTAGATCTTATTTATTACCAAAATGGATATATTTATTTCGCATGCTCCCTTTAAAATTTCCACAAAGTTGGCTTACAATGATCCACTCAAGTTTTATTAACTTCGTGTGGAGAGGCAAAACACCGAGAGTTAAGGCTAGTCTTCTGGGTTTACGTACTAGAGATGGCGGGATGGGATTTCCCATGATAAAATTATACTACGAAGCCAGTATACTATTCCACATATGTAGAACATACCAGAACTATTTTAAAGAGGAAATTTGGTATAAAATAGAACAAAAAGCCTTAGACAGTAATAGGTTAAATCATCTAATTTGGTCTACGAAAGACAGAATAACTATACTGCAAATTAAAGGTAAAAATAGTGTTCTGGAAAATATCTTAACAGAGTGGATGAGCATTAAAAAGAGATTGGGAATTAAAAATAAACTACTAGAATCACTAGATATACGCATACTGGAAGCATCCATAGAAGACATCTCTTTACACCAGCTGAGAGTGGCTGGGTTGCAAAAGATTGGTGACCTGGTTTCGCAGGGACAAATAATACCATTTCATACCCTTAATGAGAAATACCATCCAACGAAAACATCCATATTTACTTATCTGCGAATTAAAAACTTTATCAATAAACATGTTCTGTCTACTCAGAGAGAGGATCTCCATAAATTGACTTCATTATTTAAACTTAAACATTCGACAAAATTATACTCTAAATGTGTGGAATCAATAAGATCTAGAGAAGGAGAGAATCCAATAAAATCATATACAGTTAGATGGGAAAAAGATCTATACTGCGCACTCCCAACAATGGACTGGGTAAGTGCGTTTAGAAGATTGTCACCTAGGCTGCACGATCTATCCTTATTGGAGACACAGTTTAAGGTTGTATACAGATGGTATATGGTCCCGACTAGGGTCGCGGATATTTACCACACTACTTCTAGAATCTGTTGGAGGTGTGGATTGATGGAGGGATCCTACCTTCATATTTGGTGGTCCTGCCCAAAAGTTATTAAACTATGGGGAAAGACCCTTGATTGTCTAAAAAGAGTGGCTAACATAGAAATACCTAATTCCCCAGCTTCACTTTTGCTACATCTAGGCTGGCCGTCCCTGTCCTCTGTGCAGCTTAATTTAACAATACACCTATGCTTAGCAGTTAAAAGAACAATAGCGAAACACTGGAAACAAGATAAAGATTTTAACTGGGTCCAGGTGGAAAATCAACTGAAATACCAACTTACGATGGAAAGGGAAGTTTCCCGACTCTATTCTCTTAACCTTAAGAAAACTATAATTTGGGATAAATGCCTTCAAATAATGTTTCCATAAAATTCAGGCATCAGATGATTAGCATTTTGACTCACCTCTTATTAAAACGTTAGTTTACCAACAATAGTTTCCTTTACATGTCTCATCCCCAAATTATGTTTCCTTTGAATCCAGGCACTAGATGATCTGCAAATAGACTCACCTCTTATTAAAATGTCAGTTTATCTACATCAGCTTCCTCCACGTTTCCATGTCCAACCTGGAAAAAAAAAAATTTTTTTTTTTTTTTCTTCTTCTTCTTTCGGTGAACTTATAACATGTACTGTATTAGCATCAATGTTATTTTATGTACAAAATACTGTATTATTGTATTCATGTAGATGCTATTTGTATTTTGTCATTCTTTCTTTTTTTGTTGTAGTCTGTGGTTTTTTTGTGTCAATTATAAAAGAAATAAATAGTATTTAAAAAAAAACTAAAAAAATCCAGAACTAGTCAGCACAGATACCTTCTTGTGGTCCTGCTATTGCGTTTGCTAAATTGGAGATCATGTTATGCTATGATTGAGCCATTGCTTGCCTGGCTACTCTTTAAGTGGGAAGCACTCATATATATGGGAATAAAAAAAATATACAAATATTGTCAGGAACTGGGTCCATACAGACGACTGCATGACCCAGAGCGCCCAAAGATGGTGTTCAGAAGATATTGCACAGTAGTGGAGTTGGACAGGGCCTGGTGCAGGGCGACTGCACTCCCCCGAGTGTTGAGCACCTAGGGTAGTGCAGCCACATACCAGGGCCCTGGCATAGCAGCGGATGTTGTCCAGAACAAAACAAAAAGTGATATCCTGCAGGCACCCTGGAGCAGGCTTGAGACATAACTCTACAGACAAATGTGCAGGATGCAGCAGGCTGGGAGTAGCGAAGCCAAGCAGAGTAACAGCAGAAATAGAGCGAGCAAAAGGGACAGAGCGAGCAAGGAACAGGGAGACAGAGCAAGGAACATACCCAGACAAGACATACATGGTACAGGACACAACAGTACAGGGAACAAGGCAAGGAACACGGGATGTAGTAGGAGCTGAGATACTCAGACGCTTCTCCTTTAAGCAAGGATAGGGAATCTTAAACTGGGACATGGGGAGAATAGAGAGGAACCAAGATCCTCAGATGATTCAGGGAAAAGAGGGCAAAGGCACATAAAAGACAGACACACATAAATACAGAAACTAGCCTAGGACTATAAGATAACAATTGGAGATTTAGCCACATCTTATGGCCATAGAATGCTAAGCCCACCACTATGCCAAAGTACTCCAACATTCGGTCGGTCCTAGCGCTAAATCCTGCCTGCTAAATTTCTAAAGCTGAAACTAAACATTAAATCTAAGCACAGATAAACCATACCTATAGACTGCAGACTGAGACAAACAAATGGATGGGGCACACCTTATATAGGAAACAGAAGCTGAAACAAAAAGCAGGACTGGAACAAAGTATTAGAAGTAAACAGCAGAGCGCAAGGAAATCCAGGAATGGATTACAGTCAAGGGAAACTGTAGCGAGACAGGGGAACTGAAGCGAGACGGGGGAACTGTAGTGAGACGGGGAAACTAAAGATAAGCAGCTTGGTAGCTTGAATGGGGCCTGACAAATATAGAGTAACTCCCTATAAATAACTCAAAACAAGTTCAAAAGTGTAGTTGTGCACTCATAAAGGAAAAGATAATATAGCTCAGGAACAAGATACTATGACGCCTCATAAAATGTTCATTTATTATTTTTCTATAAAATAAAAGGAGACAACAACCAATGGCACAATATACTCTAAATAAATATAATTGTGTGCAGTGCTCATAGGTTACTCATAAGATGCGGTGTCACATTGATGGAAAATGTGGAAAAATGTCTAGTTCTAATTTCCAGGAAAATGCGAATAAATTCCACCTCTCCCATGCTTATCCTCACAAATAAAAACTCTCTCAATGCATTTAGCCATTAAAAGCCGGCTTCCTCAGGAGAAATTATGTAGATAAAAAGATAGATAAATATCTTCAAAGTGCAGTAAGGTGACCTGAGGAAAAAAGTGTTCTCACAGAGTAAGGAAGGGCATTGAAGCAAAGTGGAGGGCAAGTGGTGGGCCAGGCTCTGGCAGACGCACACATTTAGCTACAATGTTAGAAAAAAAATATTAAGTGATTCTCCAAAGTTAGTAAGTAAGGAAGGAGACGGAGCCACCACAGCAGCAGAGGCAGGAATGGGCAAGTTCTGTCTGAGACAGAGACATCCAGACTGTGCAGAATTGTACAGGACTGATTTTTCCCATATTAGAAAAAGAACAAGAATTGATCCCCAGAGGAAGGAAGGGCATTGTGGCTCAGGGGCACATCCAGCCTTAAGACTGTACCTTCCAATATAAGAAAAATAGGACTGGAGTTCCTATGTCAGGCTCATCATATTGCAGCCCTTTACTGGATGTTGGAGTCCAGAGTGCAGGAGTGTAAGAACGCAGTGATTGAAACAAACTTCACAAATGACACAAGCGGAATGTTTGGTTATAGGTTATATTACACAAAGCAAAGCAAGACATCTAACCAGAAGCAGCAGAGTAGGAGACTTCTGGGGAGTATGAGGGTAGAAAAATCCTGGTAAATATTCAAAAGGGTCTGGGACAGGTACAAGCAAAAAGGGGAAATTCAGTAGGCATTCCGGGTCAAACAGGTAACAGGCTGGCAAAAGGGTAAATCCTAATGGCAGTTCGGGTCAAACAGGTAACAGGCATGCAGATAAATGCAACAGCCAGATCCAGCGTTTGGCATGAACTATGGCTCCAAAGATATAAAGCCTGGTCATTAGATCAGGTGTGAGTTGTCTAGGCTTCAGGTGAGGGAGACAGGGTAATGGTATAACAAAACACAGCTGAACATAAATACACAGAAAATTAATTATATACATAGTCAGACATGCATACATGTTACAAGATGTCACAAAGGACAGGGAACAAGGCAAGGAACACAGGGGATGTTTTTATTGCATCTAAAAATGTTTTATCTCAATTTTTTACCGACTAGGAGATTTTCTCTGCTGGCAGCTCTTATGCAGCTCTTATAACATCTGGTTATCCTGCATATATGTCCTGTTTGGGACATCTTAGAAGCTGGCCAATTTAATTTTCACCACCAAACCATATATTTTGGAAAACAAGACACCCCAGGTATTTCAAACCCTAGTATATAAATTATGTCCATGCACTAGTTCTACCATCGACTTTGTGTGGTAGTAATTTTTTGTGTGTTTTTTTCACACCTGCTACTTTAGGTATGACATTACCGCTTTTGGTATAAAACACAGCCAAAGAACTCCATAATATGCATTCAGGATCATCTCCTGAGTACAGCGATAGCACCCACACCAAAAATGACCTATTTGGGACATCTTTAAAGTCACCCAATTCTATTTACCCCATGAAACCATATATTTTTGTTAACTAGACTTTCAAATGCTGGTATTTTAACACTTTCCACGCATTAATTCTATTACAAAGTTTGTGGTAGTCATTTCTTTTTCACACACATTGTACTTTAGGTATACAGTTACTGGCCACTTCATTAGGTATGCTTTTACCTTCAGAACTGCCTTCATTCTTTGTGGCATACTTTCTACAAGGTGCTGGAAACATGGAAAGATTTTGGTCCATATGGACATAATGGCATCACGCAGTTGCTGCAGATTTGTCAGCTGCACATCAATGATGCAAATCTATCATTCTACCATATCCCAGAGGTGCTCTATTGAATTGAGATCTGGTGACTGTGGAGGCCATTGGAGTACAGTGAACTCATTGTCACGTTCAAGAAATCAGTTTGAGATGATGTGAGCTTGGTGAGATGATGGTGCATTATCCTGCTGGAAGTAGCCATCAGAAGATGGGTACACTGTGGTCATAAAGGGATGGACATGGTCAGCAACAATGTCATGTTTAAAGGATGCTCAATTGGTACTAAGGGGCCTAAAGTGTGCCAAGAAAATGTCCCCCCACCATTACACCACCATCACCAATAGATTTAGAACCACCAGTGCCTTTAACTTTGAAATAGTGCCAATGTATGACCCATGTCCTAAGTTCTTAATACCTCTTTGAGTGCCAGTAGTGGAGGGTATACACACAATAGTGTATGTCACTTGTATATATTTCTATATGTCTTAGCTCTGCTATCCCTGTCCACCTGAAGGAACAGGCCTCATTAGTATTGTCATAAAGCAGCTGTTTAAGAAGGAAAAGTCACTCAAAATATCACAAAATATTGCAGCCTCCAGGTCCTCAGATAAATAATATAGACTGTTTTGTACATTTGTATGAATTTCGGAAAACAAGAGGGGGTGAACTGCCGTCATTTTTAAAAATGTGTTCATTTGTTTGCCTGCTATAGAAGAGTTATCGATCCCTCACACATATTTTCTCGGGCAGTTGCCAGTAATTACAAAATGTTACTTTATCTAGGGTCCTATGGGCTTAAACAAGCTAAGATTAGCTTTTTTTGGCAGCATTCCCAGAAAATGTGGTTACGGTTCAAAGTGGGTACATGTGTTAAGCATTCAGAGTCCAATAAACCGAACAAGTGCTTTTTAAGTATTAGCAAGCAAACTCCACTGGAAACAATCAAGGATTGGGTGCAAAAAAGCTATAGTTCACCATTACAATGCCAGAGATATCTGTACTGGGAAAAAATCCCTTCTAGATCACTCTAAAAAATAAACTTTTAGTAATATATTTAAACAAAACACCAGGTTATATTAGAAAGGTGCAAAAAAGAGGAAAATACAGCCTTAAGATCTCAGGGGCTTTGTAGACCTGACGTTACTTCACATATCCACCACCCCCACAGTAAAGAAAATCTTCTATACATTAAGTAAGACTTTATTACATTAAATAAAAGTAAAAATCTCAGGCATCCTATTGACCTCAATGTTCTTCTGCTGGGAGGCTGTTCCACATATCCATCACCCTTTCTCTATCCATCATCTTTCTCTTGTGGTTTTTTCTATGTAGCAGTTTCACATACACCTCCTCCTCTCCACTCCCTGTGAGCATGGTCCCTGCATCTGCCAAGAAATAAGTGGAGATAAAAAAAAGGCTGGAGAAGGTAAGTGAACAAGTAGGGGGGCAAAGATACAATGCAGGGAGAGGGTGCAGGGGCACAGACAGGACTGGGTGACAGAGGGAGAGAGACTTTGAGAGTTTCTGGAGGCCGAGTTTCATTTCAGAATTAAAATAAGCCCCCAAACTTTGTCCAAAACCAAAGTGGAGGAAATTAAATGTGTTGCCCAAAAACGAATTAGAAAAAAACTATTTGACCGAGGTTTAAAAGTAATATAAATAAGTTTTACTTTACTAAATGGAAGAAATTCCCATCAAAAGTAGTGGAGAATAATATAGTGCGTTAATTTAAACATGCATAGCATTAAGCTTCAGTTTCAGTGTTTTTAGAAAACTAGAGGGTTCACTGAGCTTTTTGCCTACAGCAACTACATCTCATTAAAAGAAAGCATACTTTTTTAATAAATACACACATACCTAAAGAGTATTTTGTACAATGGTGGGTATATAGCACTATAGTATGGAGGAAAATGCAATGTTTATGATGACATAAGTATGAACTAAGTATACTTTAGAAAAAGCATAGCTTTAGGGGTTGAGCTGAGTGAATTTCAATAACATAATATATGTTTGCCTTACCCAAGGCAATATCATGGAGTCGTATGCAGTGCTTTATTTTACCTTTGCTTTATCTGCTGTAGCATGACAAATAATTCTGCTCAGCTTGTCACTGGTGACAGCTGAGCCTTTTTGCTTACATGCCTTGACAGTGCTTGTATTAAACAGCTAGGAGTCGTGCGCTCCATTAAGTTTTGTAAAATTAACTGTCTGCTACTTGCTGTTTCACTGATAGTGGCAGCAGTTGTGAGATAATCCTCTGTGGTTGCCGCATTGTTTGAGTGAGTGACTTTACTCATCTGGCAGGTACCTGCTACTTGAGTAACTTTAGAAGTGATTCATAGGTTTGCCTGGCTTCAAATCCCAATGCATTTGTTTTCCAAACTGCACTGTTGGGTTATCAGTATAAAACTATCATATACTTTGTTGTTGGTTGGATAGAGAAGCCCAAACAATCTTTGTAAACATGATATAACATATTTTGTATTTATTTTGCATACAATTGTTTAAATAGCTCAAAATATCGTAAAACTCTGTAAAAGGTGAATCTATTGATATAAAGTCCTAAACAAATCTTTTTTTTTTTTTGTAAGGTAGAGATGCTTCTATTGGCACCTGTTAATACAACTGTCACTGTTCACCAGCTGCTACATTCATCAGAATAATACAAGGTGCACAAATTATGACGGTGCCAATTAGAACATCTTTGCGTATGCTTCTCTGTTGTGATGTGACATGTCAATTGCATGCGCTTAAGCAGTATTTAAACAGGTCACTTGCCAATTGAAATGATTATAGGCATGCCATCTTTGACACTTTTATTGGATGACATTAAAAATAATACTGTCTGTTTGTTTTCTGCATAAAATTACTTAGTTTAGCTACATCATTGTATATCTCATTTTACAAAATTCAGTTGCCTTATATGGTTTCTAATACTTGCAACATCCCAATATGGATTCATGTTTATCTGTAGAATTTTGACTTGTTAGTAAATTTTCAATTTGGTTGAACAGTGTGAGGCCATAACTAGTGGTGTAACTACAGGGGCGATCCCTGCAACTACTTGTTCTTGCCTCCTCGTACTGGTTCAAAATTGCTTAGAAAGGGCCTTGCCGACCTGGATCATACTGGTAGGGGTCTATCTAAATAATTTTGAACAGGCATGGGGAGACGGGAAAGTATTAGGGGTTATGTTACACCACGTCACCCTACAGTGAAACAGTGTTTTTGTGTACGAGCAGCCGGAGACAAAGCTGCAGGAGAGGGGAGAGGTAAGCGGGGATGGGCATGTATGTATGTTTGTTTATATGTATGTATATATGTATGTATGTATGTCTATGAGTATGAGCATGAATGTCTATGTTATTGTGTGTGTGAGCATGGATGTGTAATTGTGTGTGAGTATGGATGTGTAATTGTGTGTTTGAGCATGGATGTATAATTGTGTGTGTGAGCGTGGATGTGTAATTGTGTGTGTCTGTGTAATCATGGATGTGTAATTGTATGTGTGAGCATGGATGTGGAATTGTGTGTGTGTGAGCATGGATGAAGAATTGTGTGTGAAAAGGTATGTGCACTTATACCCCCTCTAGAGATCCAGTGACCTCTTTTACGTATGCATCTTCAGGACTGCCTTTAGTGCCCTGGGGATTTACGCCAGTACCCACTGACCTAGGTTCTCTTAGAGATTTATTATTTTACATAGCTGCATATATCGATTTTAAGATGAAATATTATATATGTATACATATACACAAACTTTTGTTTCCCTGTAGGAAAGGCATCTAAATGATAGTCTTTTGGCCACTACCAGCAATGAACAAATCTACATTTTTGCTTCTCTATACCAGTTGCATTTTTGTTCTTTGTCAAAAAGAAGTGCTTCATGCTACAGCATCCTTTTCAATCACTGCATTTTCAATGACCCCAGTAACTCAAAAAACACAAAGTTGGTTTGATTTTATCCTCTGAGATTTAAATGGTAATGTTCGAAAATCCATTTGGAATAAAAGCATTTTCCCTTCCATCATGCAAGGTTTATGACTGAGCTACATATGAATCCTAGGAATGTGGATTAGCAGACACAGTTATGTCTGAGTGTTCTTAAACCAGTAAATTTAAATGTTTGTTTACTAACGCTGTTATATAATAAGTGTAGTGCTAAGTGTAGGAATTTTGAAAATACTAATTTATGATAAAGCTTTTCTATCAAGGCCATATGGTAAAGAGCTCTAAGTCTAGAACCCACTCTTCTTTACAACGTTGCTTCAGTTCATTGAGGTTTGCAGACATTTTTTATGCACACGTCTCTTAATGTCTCTTAAGACCAGCATTTCAAGTTGGTTGAGGTCTGGACTTTGACTGGGCCATTACAACACCTTGATTCTCTCTCTTGATTCTTTGTTGGCGTATTTGGGACCATTGTCCTATTGCATGACCCAAGCGTTAGCTGTTGAACAGATGGCCTTACATTAGACTCTAGAATACTTTGTTATACAGAGGAGTTTATGCTCATGCCTGACAGCTGGTATAAGGTGTTTGTGTTGATATGCTTTGTTTGGTTTTCACCAAATGTGGAGCTGTGCATTTGGTCTCATCTGGCCAAAGGACATTGTTCCAGAAGTCTTGTGGTTTGTTCAAATGCAACTTTGCAAACCTAAGCCGTGCTGCCATATTCTTTTTAGGCAGAAGAAGCATTCTCCTGTTCCAAACAAACTATACTTGTTCAGTCTTTTTCTAATTATACTGTCGTGAACTTTAATATGCTAACTGGAGCCTGTAAAGTCTCATATGTAACTCTTAGGTTTGACCTGATTGTTATTATGTCCTGATTTGTAAAATCATAGAATTCAAAGAGGGTGTACTTTCTTTCTCACACAACTGTAACTAGGTGGCTAACAACCCAAAATTCGTAATAGAAATATTGTGCAGACCAAAAGTCAATGGGGGGTTTAGACACAAAGGGATTTATTTACTAAACAGAACGTTTCCAGGAGAGTTTTGGTTTTAATTCATGACATTATACCTTATATAGGACCAACCACAGGGATTTTCTGCTACAAGAAAAGGTTTGCTCACCCTATATAATGCATATTTAGGTCACACTCTCCCCACACATTGAATTATTCAAAATGAATAGTTATGATGAGTAAAAAAACATAACTTTCCTTGCTAACTTAATCGTTGTTGCAGAAGAAGCTCCCAGAGGCATAATTAAGTGGACTATGATGTCACAATGATATCACCAGGGATACCCTCTATTAGAGCCCTGCGCTGGCCTGCAATTTTAATCCCGCTTCCACCGGCTCCCGCTGATTTTTTTGGCCAATCCCGCCCGCCCCCGCAATGTGGGTGTTCTCGCCCGCTACCCCTAGACTGGTCAATCCATACACCTCCTTACACAATGCAGATTTCCCACGCAGTCCCGCAAGGCTGCCCTCGAGTTGCTCCCTCACAGCAAGAGAGGAGACACTGTAAGGGAGCGGCGCAAAGGCAGCCTTGCGGGACTGCGCGGGATTACCGAGACCCGCAGGTATAGTGCCTGACCGCCCGGTCCCGCCTGCAACACCAGCAAGACCGTCCGCGCCCGCAATTTTTTTGGGAGGTCCCGCGGGACCCGCCTCCCAATGCAGTCCTCTACCCTCTAGTTCCAAAAGAGATACATTGGATCTTCAAAAACCTTATGGGTATCTTTTATCATGTTGTACTGCTTTCTGATATAAAAATTGTTAGAAAAATATAAACATTTAAAATCCACGTACAAAAGTTTCCAAATGTTTTAACCTCTTTCAGTAGAAATATGAAATGAAAAACAAAAAATTTTTTCAAATAAGTAGTTTACTGCTCTGCTGGTGCCTAGCCTGGCCAGGCATAACATTCCCCAACAGTGAGTTCCTCTCTTGCTTGTATATTCAAGCTTTAGTGGAGATTGATATTTTACTATTTATATTCTGTTTGTATTTTTGTACATTTTTAATTACGTGTTGATTCTTTTTGTATTTTTGTACTTTATTTATATTTGTTTCATCATTTTTTGCTCATAATAAATTATTATTTAATATTTATATGTCTTTTAGCGCTGACTTCTTTCTAACATAAAACAGTAGTTTAGTTTTAGGCTTTCAAAAAAATGCATTAGGGCAGTTACAGTACTAATGTTGCTGAATATAACTTTGCAGTGACATCTACCCCTTGGAAGCCATACTAAGGAAAACTGCAAACAGTTAAGTTTTTTTAAATATTTTGCTAATTTTTTATTTCCTATTTTTGGTATAGGTATGAGTAGGCTTTAAGCAAAAACTCTGGAAGCCCTGGAAAGAATATATATTAGTTTTGCTACACTATATAAGAAAGTGGGTAATTATGATTGGGGAAAAAAACAGCAAAATATATGAAAAATGTTCTAATACAAATGCGTGGTTCTTCCAGGTTTAAATTTTTAAATAAAGTAAGCATAATCAATGGTAAACACAACATTCAATGCTGTTTTATTATTCTTTAATGTTCTGTTAAACCTAACATTTCCTCATTTTCACAAACGTAACTAACAGAATATAAATAAATACTTTGTAAATAATTAATGCTTTCCCAATATTCAAATTTCTCTTTCTAAAAGATACATGGCTAACAAACAACACTGCTTAAAAGAACATTTCTGACAAATTCCTTTTGATTAATAATTAAAAATTGTTTGATGACTTTTTACAGTTCTATTAGTTTTAACAAATATGGCATGAAAAATACCACTTCTCTTAGACATAGCAATATCAATATATATCAGTATAAAGGCCTGGATATAAGACAACCCTATAGGACATTTTTTTTACTAGTAAATGTTAATTCATGTAAACTATGTAAACATTTCTTTTTATAAAAGCTATGATTGAGAAAAATATATTTTTTGTTTTTATTTCCTTTTATTTTCCAACCTGCTCCCCAGTTATGCACATCTTCCCCAGGCTTGCCTCTCTGCCCCATGATATGCCTTTTGACCCACTATGTGCCACTCTGCCTCCAGAAATGCCTTATACCCCTATATGCCACTCTGGCATTTAGGGGGTAAAAGGCATATTATGTGACAGGGTGGCATATAGGGAGGTATCAGGCATTTCAGGAGGCAGAGTGGTGTATAGAGGGTTAAAAGGCATTTCTGTAAGCAGAGTGGCATAAAGGGGGTTAAAACACATATCTGGAGGCAGACTAGCATTAAGGAAGTTAAAAGGCATATCATAGAGCACTCTACAGAAATGCCTTATGCCCCCCATTCAACCCCCCCCCCAAACGTACTGGTGCTTCTGACTCCCTGGTTTGTAGTCGGGGCAGCGGGTCGACATCTACGCGATTCGTGTAGGTAACTTCCGCTGCAGCCAGAAGGAGGTACCGTAAGCAGCGGGGGTTGTCTGCGTCTGTCAGAAAGAATTCCCTGCAGCGCTGCAGGGAACTGTCCTCTCTGACAGCCGGGGAAGGTCTGCATGATGGACAACCCCCGCTGCTAACGGCACCTCTTTCCGGCTGTGGCGGAAGTTGCCTGACGTCTATCTGCTGCCCCAACTACATACCAGGAAGTCAGAAGCAACAGCAGTGGAGGTTACCAGACAGGCGTATCCAGGTCCCCTGCAGGTCAGAGCATTATAAAACCTTGTCTTATAATCGGTTCAACCCGGCTTAAAATCACTTAAGGGAGCCGGAGGTCTGTTAAAGACCTCCGATACCGCTCCCTTGTGATCCGCGCGACAACAGCTGCTGTGCGCCAGGGTTTGTTGTCAGATCCCGGCGCACAACACTGAAGCCGCGCCCACCGCTGTCCGTGCCCTCTGAACCGGAAGAAGACAGAGAAGACAGAAGAAGCGGAGCAAAGAGGAGGAAATGGAGCTGAAAGGAGAAAAAAGTAAAGGTAGGAAAACATTCAGTGAGAGTGGATTGGTATATGTGTGGATTAGTATATATGTGTGGATTAGTATATAT
>VKOC01030068.1:0-17247 GCA_009364415.1 Spea multiplicata
GAGCGAGGGGCGACGTTACATCTGAGGGTCCGGATGGGAGACGATCGATGTGAAAAGTGATTTCGGTGCAGCGTCTGAAAGTGATGTTATCGCCATAGCAACAGAGAGGATGTATTTGTTGGTTGCTGTGGTGAGAAGATCACTTCTTAAACTTTGTAAACCTGGCTTTATTATAACGTGAAGGGAAATCATCAAACCCCCCCCATCACTTTTGGGGTATCTCACTTCCAAAGTTTTGGGCTACTTCCCAGGCCGCTTCTGGCCACTGACATCATACTGTGACCTCACACAGCAGATACTCGGCCCCATTCACCAGCCGCTGCTCCTTATACGCCGGTCACCAATATGAATGCTGTCTCTTTCCCATCCCCAGTCTCTCTCTCCCATCTCCTCTCTCTTTTTTCTCCCCGAAGCCGGAGATATTGAGACTCCTCCGTCTCTCCTGATCCTTTTCCTCCCCGTTTCTCTGGTGTTGAGGTTCTTGGCGAGTCTCAGCCTCACCCTGTAGATTTTACATAAACCCCCAGAATTCCCCCCGTTTTCTTCTCTCTCGTCCTTCCGCCGGGTTCTGGATTTGTCTTTTTTTCCCTGAAATCTCTTCTTGTGGGACTTTAAATCCCTGAGACATCTTTACATGCGCTGCGTCTCGCTGCGCTCGGCCCCAAACGTGGCTCCCGGCCAGGAGTCCCTTCCAGCGGTCCGCACGTTTGCCAAATCCCCCCCACCCCAGCTGGCATGGGACGAGCGTCACAACGTGCGCGATGCGCTGGAAGTGTCACATTTACTCCGTCACAGAGTTACATTGTTACACAAATTCCGTGCCGTTCAGTGAAATCTCGTAGCCACGCGCGAAATCCCAGGCTTTCAATTAAAATAACTTGCTATGACATCATCGACTAAATGGGGAAGAATAATCCTGCGGATCCTGAGAACAGGAAGTTGAAACGGCCGCTCCCACGAGATACATAAAATGGGGGGGGTTCTATTACAGATATATTGATTATTTTATGCTGTAATCTCCGTAATTTGGGTTTATTGAGATTACAGAACCGTAGAAAAGTAAGAAATCGCCCTTCATTCTGCCGAGCGCCAGCGTTTCAGTTCATAAATCTCATTCCCTCGCTCTACTCGCCTTCATTCAGTATAAATACCTAAAAAGTCAGAATAATTTATGTTTCAGAGACACCGAGCAGGAAACCTTAACAAAAAATCAAATATCCCAAAGTCCCAGAGACGGCGGAGTTAAGAAATGTTACTAAGAGTTAATAAAAATAATAATAAATATTTCTTTTATTCTTTTTTTCCATTATTGGGCTACTTTTATTTTTGGTTGCGGAATAAAACGTTTTTCCTCCGTCGAGGTAATTGGGGACTTTGTCCCAGAAATCAGTTTGCCAGAATCTTATAATGATAATTTGTAACTGTTTGAGTTTATTTTTTTCCGTAAGTGTTTTTTTTTGTGGTGGAACAGTTAAAAATATTTTGTTTCCAGTTTTGCAGAATCTTGGATTTCGTTTTTTTATCTAACCCGTTTCCTAACATCGCATTTCTTATGAATAAATAAATTCCGGAATATAACGAAATAGCGGCCTGACGGACCGCGGTGAGCCGGTAGGACGGGGCGTTGGCCGGGGAGGGGGAGGTAGAACGCATGCCGTAGCCGTGCGGCCACCTTGTAGAGGCCGTAATACCGGCCAGCTGCCGGTAGAGCCGATAGAACCCGCTGCCGGCCCCCAAAGTCTGCCGGGCGAGCGTCTTTCGCAGGTTTTCGACAAGTTTGGGGTTTTGTGGATAAAATAATCCCCCTCATCAGGTGACGAAGGGGCTGCCGTCACACAATGGGATCCGCAGACGCTGATGGACAGGAGTTTGACCTTCGGGTGACCTTCGGGGTCGTGCTGTTTGTGTAGGTGAAAGGTGGCTATTGTTGGACTAGAATGGCCTTTAAGGAGTAATTAGTGCTGAGACACCATATTCCGGGGGGGGGGGGCAATCAAACAGAAGCACAGGAGAGACCACCCAGGGAGACCCCTAAACAGGACGTGTTGTGTCATGTGGGGGGGGTATTTACTCATCTGGACACTCACTGGGTGACGCGCCTCAGACCACAAAAAGGAGAGAGAAAAATGTCAATAATATAAAGAAGCAAATGAACAGATTTCGCTCATTATTTAAAAGAAGTGAGAGACAATAAAGAAGAGAGGAGATAAAAAAGAGAGAAGAAAAAAAAGAAGAAAGGATGGGGGAGAGAAAGAGCAAATAAACGGAGAGGAGAAAAAGGATAGAGAAGAGAGAGAGAAAAAAGAAACGAGAAACGTAGGAGAGAGAAAGGAGAAAAAGAAAAGAGAAAGGAGAGAGAAAGAGGAGAAAAGAAAGAAGAGAGAAAAGAAAATGTTCAGCCGCCCAGCGCTTTCCTCGGGCCCCGGGATTTACCTCTTCATCCTGGGACTGTCTGCGCCAAACCAGGATAGATGGCAGCCCTACTTTTAGGATGTCTGTGATGTCATGGGACAGATAACCGGGGGCGATTACTTTGTCTGGCACTCGGCTGACGTTTCGCTCTCACAAAACCCCCGCATTTTCTAACTTTGAGCCCGAAATGTTTCCGTCTCTTTAAATCTAAATAATAAATGTATGGTGGGAGGAGCTCCGAATCGCCTGATTATCCCAAATTATACAAATTCTGAAACAAAAAGTGCGGCTTCTGCTGCAAACCTTCCTTTGTTATTTGTTTTTTTTTTTGGGGGGGGTGAGGAGCCTCGACGCGTTTCGCTCACCTGCCGGGGGGGGGGGGGGGCGGATAGACGGCACCCTGCCGGCGGGAGTCGCAGTTCATCCTCAGAAAGCCGCACTCAAGGAGTTTTATTCAAATATTATTCATGTTTTCAAACTCATTTCCGATTTTGCTGCTGAATCTTCTGCCAAATCCTCTCCCCGGCAGACAGCGAAACGTTTGGGGAACTCGGACCCAATCCAGACGCTTCGGTGGAGCGCGGCCAAGTCCGACATCTGCCAGAAATGGGGGGGGGGGTTTTTACAGATTGCAAACTCTTCCTGATCTCCCAGCATCTCCATACATTGTGCAGCGCTGCGGCCTACGACGGCGCTATAAATAATAATAATAATTATATAATAAAATCCGCTAATAACGCCGCAGCCGCTCCCAGCTCGGAAGATTTATCCCTTTAGAATATTTCAGGGCTATATATATCTATTTATATAGAAAGAGGTAAATGTCGTGCAATCGCTATGGCAATAACAATAATATTCACCTCAAATGCTTTACTTTTACCCCTTTGGTGCCGAATTGCTTTTTTTGAATGCCCCCCCCCCAGGAGAGTTTGGTATTAGACAGAAATGGATCTGCGCCTGTGCAGAGCGTCTCCTCCACGCAGAGCGTTTCCTCCGCGCAGAGCGTCTCCTTCGTGCAGAGCGTTTCCTCCGCGCAGAGCGTTTCCTCCGCGCAGAGCGTTTCCTCCGCGCAGAGCGTTTCCTTCGCGCAGAGCGTTTCCTCCGCGCAGAGCGTCTCCTTCACACAGAGCGCTTCCTCTGCGCAGAGCGTTTCCTCCGCGCAGAGCGTTTACTTTAATTGATTAGATAATGCTGGCCCTGCCACAGGCTGCCTCCCATCTCAGCGTCCCGGGCCAAATGCTCCTGGATCCGACGGATATTTGACAGGCGGGGGCCGCTGCGTGGGACGGGGAGCCGACGCGTTTCCAGAAGCTCCAGAGCGCCTCGTCTGTTTCCCAAGAAAAGCAATAAAGAAGCAGAATGGATTTGTAGAATCCGTAGAACCCTGCGATCCCCTCCTCCTGACCTCCTAGAAAAGAGGGGCATCAGGGGAGGCGAGAGGGGTACGGGGGGTTTGAGGGCATCAGGGGTTTGAGGCTCAGAGAGGGACTGGTTGGACTAAACAGGCACATTCGGCAGGTATAATATCTTTCCACAATTGATGTTTTCCAGCGACTTCACTTTCCCCGAGCCGAGCTGAAATGCCTCCGTTTTGTCTCTTTTTCCTCCCCGGCAGTTATTACCCGCGCTGACAGTCTGACACCAGACATAAAAGCCTTAAACGTCGCGGCTCATCTCTCCCATCAAACCGAGGAGGGCTTTCACTCCGATCGGCGGCTGCCGGCTGGCGGCTCACTGAGAGTTACCTGGAATTAGTAAGAGGGGTCGCCCCCCTCCGTGACTTCTCACCCCGCTCACCCTCCCCACTACCCACTACCTCCTCGTTTCTCCTGCTGTAACGACTCAAACCTTAATCAGTCGTTGGCCTCGTCTTAGATTCAGGAGCCGGATGTCTATCCCATGCATGTTTAATCCCCTCACTGTATTACCCTATACCACCTCTGCTGGGAGGCTGTTCCACTTTTGCACCACCCTCTCAGTAAAGTAAAAATATGTGCAATCAGGATCATTTTACAAACTGCTCGGTTCTTTTGAATGATTGTTGGCGTTGAGCACGGAGTTGTTCTCTCTCTCAAGGACCTATTGATTAATGTAAAGCCGCGTCGGGGTCAGCTTCGCGGTCAGGGCCGGTAACACCCGATACGTTGCCTCTCTGATCCCCGGCGCGTTCCACCCGGACCCATCAGCTCCCGTTTGGAGGGACTTGAAAGCTGTCGGCGCTCGGGACTGTTTAATGTCAGAGATCCGTCGGCGCTCGGCGTGTATAAACTAAACGTCTCGCAGAAACGAAGAAACTCGATACGTAAATGTTATTCTAAAGTGGGATGTCTCATCCGCCGCCCAGCAGAGAGCGCTTACCATAATAAATACACTCATTTCCAGAAATCTGGTTATTATGTAAAAGACACGGAACGTCACCAAACGGGGGCTATAGATCCCGCCACATATAGAAACAGCAGAGCCCCGCCCCCTACGCTTACCTTATCCCCCCCCCACGCTTAGAACAAGAAACAGTTAAATACATGAAGGGATCCAACAAAGATAGGAGGGAAGAGACCAGAATAACACTAGAGGGTCAGAGGCTGAGAAGGTGGTAGATAAGTGGAACAGCCTCCCAGCAGAAGTGGTAGAGGGTAATACAGTGAGGGTATTAAACATGCATGGGATAGACATCCGGCTCCTGAATCTAACACGAGACCCACGACTGATTAAGGTTTGAGTCGTTACAGCAGGAGAAACGGGCGACTAGACGGGGGCCGCCGGGGGCCGATCTGCCGGCGGGTTCTGGGTTGCATTATTTTAGAATTGGTTATTTTGCATGTTTTGGGTTGAAATAAATGATTTTCCGCGAGATAAAATCTCCAGGAATAATACGGACGGATAAAGCGGCTCCTTACCGGTGAAATTGGGCATAAAAATCTTTATTGCAAGTGTAAGGAAAAATAATGCGCACACAGGAGGCGGGGGGGGGCATGCCATTTATTGATCATTTTCACCTCGTGATCCAAAAAAAAATGCTGAAAAAAAATCAAAATGACATCATTTTCAGAGTAATGCTAAAAGCGGATTTAAAAAAAGAAAATAATAAAAGAGATTGAGAGATTTGAGACGTGTAACGGCGGCTGAGAGAATTGAAAAGCGCAAGTGAAGTGGCCGGCTGCTTTAATTTTTTTTTTCCCCCGGGGGGGGGGGGGTACACGGATCCGTAACTGGGCCACGGACGGCAGGTAAAAGCGCGTCGCTCCGCAATATATATAATAAATAATAATAATAATAATAATAATAATAAATAATAATTAATAAGAAACCCTGGGGCAATAACTGCCACCAACACAGGGGGCGCTGTCACCAACCACGAGGATACGGACTGCTGGCCCGTGTGGGGCAAGTAGAGATAAATCTGTGCTTAGGGGCTCTTAAACTTTTGCTGTCTCCAGAAGGTCCTCGTAGTTGGGTGGAGGGCCGGTTTGGCCCCCGCTCCGGGCTGCGATGGCGAATGAACGCTCCGTGTGCCGGCGCTCGCAGGAAGCGCAGTAAATAAAACAAAGTGCGGCTCCGGAATCTCCGCGTTTTTATTGTACTCTCCGTATAAACAGAGGCCAGCTGTGTTATACTTACTGCCGAGAGCCCCCCGAATCCCAGCCCCCCCGGCCGGCGCACCGCTAGGTACACGCGGAGAGGGACATCTTCTGTCAATCATTAACCCTTTCCGCACCCCTTGGGTTCAACGATTGGATTCCATTCGCTAAAAGAGAAATAAAGTGTTGTTTTTTTTTGTAAAATCTCGTTTATCCGTTAATCAGGAAAATACATTTTATTGATACAAATGAATTCCTCGGCAACCAGGATCATTCTGCTTCCCCAGCTGAATAATTCCTTAATTACCCCGGCGAGGGAATGATTACATCGCCATTTATTATATCTGTGATTGGAGGCGGTGGAATCGCTGCTTCTCCTCGTAACGGAATCTGCAGCTGCGCTGAGAAGAACTAAAATCTGACACGAGAACGGAAGGAAGTTTTACTTTACTGAGAGGGCGGTAGATAAGTGGAACAGCCTCCCAGCAGAGGTGGTAGAGGGTAATACAGTGAGGGGATTAAACATGCATGGGATAGACAGACAGCTCCTGAATCTAAGACGAGACCAACGACTGATTAAGGTTTGAGTCTTTACAGCGGGAGAAACGGCGACTAGACAGGGGCCGGATGGGGGCCGATCTCCCGAGAGGGAGGGGAGGCTGTCCCGGGTGGACAGCAATTGCTCCCAGGGGTAGTCCAAAATTCCTCACAATGCAGAGGGGTCACGTAACATGAGGTTTAGTGGGTGTTAGCGTGAGTGTGTGTGCTGTATATGTGTAAGCATGAATGTTCATGTGTGTTAGTGTGAGTGTGTGTTAGCGTGAGTGTGTAGGTGTGTGTTAGTGTGAGTGTGTGTTAGCGTGAGTGTGTAGTGTGAGTGTGTTTAGGCGTGAGTGTGAGTGTCTAAGTGAGTGTGTAGGTGTGGTGTGTAGCGTGAAGTGTTGTGTTAGCGGTGAAGTGTGTAGGTGTGTGTTAGTGTGAGTGTGTAGGTGTGTGTAAGTGTGTGTTAGCGTGAGTGTGTAGGTGTGTGTAAGTGTGTGTTAGCGTGAGTGTGTAGGTGTGTGTAAGTGTGTGTTAGCGTGAGTGTGTAGGTGTGTGTAAGTGTGTAAATGTACGTCAGTGTGCGTGTGAAGGGCCAGAAGGTGCCAGCCCTCCCCTGTCAGCAGGTTCCATGTATCTTCCATGGCTGCCTGGCTGAGGGTGATGGGAGGAGAGCGTTAGATCACACTGGGAGCGTCGGAGACACCTGTCTGTCTGTCTGTCTGTCCGTCTGAGTGTGACAGATGATAATCGTTATCAGACAGGTGCGCGGGGGCCGCGATAGACTCCAGAAACTGTGAAATATTTTCTTATTTGCGAAAAACCTTCCTGGCAAAAATCCAGTGAAAATCATCCGGATTTGGTGCTTTTAATCCTTTTCACGGAAACGCAGATCTTTGAGATTAATAAACAGCGGCTGTTATCTGCTTAAAGAACCCGAAAGCTGCCGGTCCGGCAAACGGCGCCGGATTCGGTCCCAACTAACGGGAAACCCTGGAGCGGGAAACCCTGGAGCGGGAAACCCTGGAGCGGGATAGTCTGGAGCGGGAAAGTCTGGAGGCGGGAGAGTCTGGAGCGGGAATGTCTGGAGCGGGAGAGTCTGAGCGGAGAGTCTGGAGCGGGCATACTGTCTGGAGCGGGAATGTCCTTGAGGCGGAATAGGTCTGACGATGCGGGATGTCTGAGCGGGACACCTGGAGCGGGTAGTCTGGAGTCGGGATAGTCTGGAGCGGGAATTGTGTCCTGGAAGCGGATAGTCCTGGAGCGGAATAGTTGGGAGCGGGAAAGTCTGGAAGCGGGATAGTCTGGAGGGGATAGTCTGAAGCGGGAAACCGCTGGAGGCGGGATTTAGTCTGGAGCGGGATAGTCGGAGCGGATAGCTCTGGAGCCGGGATAGTCTGAGCGGGATAGTCTGGAGGCGAATTCGTTGGGCGGGATAGTCTGGAAGGGGAATCGTCGGAGGGGGGTATTTGGACGCTGTGCAGGTGGGGGGGGGGGTTAATTGCCCCCTGAATGCTGCCAGGTGAAGCGAAGCTCAGGATGAATTCCGTAATTATTTAATAATTAAGTATTAATTATTCATTTTCTAATTAACGAGGCGGGTAACATATTAACGACATGCTGGGGGCTTACAGCATAGAAACCAAGAACCTGCCGGTAGATCGGCCCCATCCGGCCCCTGCTGTAACGACTCAAACCTTAATCAGTCGTTGGTCTCGTCTTAGATTCAGGAGCCGGATGTCTATCCCATGCATGTTTAATCCCCTCACTGTATTACCCTCTACCACCTCTGCTGGGAGGCTGCTCCACTTATATCCACCACCGTCTCTGTATTTAGTATGTTTCCCACGCGTGCTGAAGGTCTCGCCGTCCTGTGTGCAGCGTTTGGTGGCTGCGTTTGGTTTACAGAAAAGATTAGTCTTTTGATGACGTTTCAATGATTTCTGAAGAACAAATACTTTAACCCCTCGTGTAAAACGTTCGGTCCACCGAATGGAGTCCGTCTGACGGAAGGGCTGCGGATTATGGCGATTGAGAGCTCCGTTGGCTGCGCATGACGAAGACACAAATCGATTTACACAATTTAAACAATAAATGCTAATTTAACACAAAAAATAATGAATTTCCATCCGGTGTCACGTAGTGATGTCACGGGCAGAGCCTCTTCTTCTATTGATTATTGGTTCTAGGTTCTAGGTAACAGAACCCCTTTTACGGTTGGTGCCTTCTAGGAATGTGGTCACTGGAATCCCCCCAAGGTGCTTCCCGGGGGGCCGCGTACGTACAAACAGGGGCCCTAAAATGGCACATGTGGCATTAAAATACTTTGGGGGGGTGGAGAAGATATTGGAAATAAAGAAATAAAGACCCACACGGGGCCATCAGCAGCCATGGTTCTTGCCCCAGGTGCAGCCGATCCCCTTAACTGCCCCAAAGGGATCCCACTTCTGCCCCCATTTCAGAAAAGTCTCGGGGGCATGAGGCTCATCGGGGCCCCCCGCTCCGTGACCCCCCCCGGTTCCCCGGTACCCGTCCTCGGCGGGCGCGCGGCGGAAACGCTGTTTGTGTGAAGGAAGTCGCGTTCTCTGTGACCGCAGCGCAGAAAGCGATGTCGCTGTCACTTTGCATTACGGTCTCCGCTTAGCAGGGAACTCAGCTGGAGCGGCAGCCGAGCGGCGGTAATGAAATCTGCGGCTCAATCCGGTTAAAGTTCTCTCGTCTCCATTCTTCCTGCCGGCGGGGTGGATTAACCCCTTCCGAGACGGGCAGATCCAGGCGTTACAATGTAACGGAGACTTCCCACGGAACGTTCCTTCTAACAGCGGTTCTCACAAAAACGCCTCATTCCCTGAGCGATACCCAGAATAAAATAAAGAAAAAAGGATTTTACCCCATGAGCCCGGGAGAAAGGCGTCTTTGGTCTTTATGTCATATGGAATCTATCTGAAAAAGAGACCTCTGAGGTGCCTAAAGTTTATGGAACGTTATATATATCTTTTTCTGTTTTGGCCCAATACAATGTAACACGTAGAGCAGAGATTCTCTCTAGAATGGTCAGTCTTTCTTTCTTCCCAAATTCCCATGTCCCTCTTTCCTCTTCTGTGTCCCTCTTTCCTCTTCTGTGTCCCTCTTTCTCTTCTGTGTCCCTCTTTCCTCTTCTGTGTCCCTCTTTCTTCTTCTGTGTCCCTCTTTCCTCTTCTGTGTCCCTCTTTCCTCTTCTGTGTCCCTCTTTCTTCTTCTGTGTCCCTCTTTCCTCTTCTGTGTCCCTCTTTCCTCTTCTGTGTCCCTCTTTCTTCCCTGATGCCTCCTTTCCTCTCCTGTGCCCTTCTTTCCTCCTCAATGCCCTCCTTTCCTCCTAATGCCTCTCTCCTCCTCTGATGCCCCTCTCCACTCCCCTGTGCCCCTCTTTCCTCCTCAATGCCCTCCTTCTCCCCAATGCCTCTCTTTCCTCCCCTCTTCCCCTCTCCCCTCCTCTCATTCCCCTCTCTCCTGTGCCAAAAAATCTACATTTTTGGCTGTCCTGCCCGACCATCATCAAAAGCTCCAGATAAACGCAATTCTTTCAATTCCGCTGCATATCTATTAATAGTAATAATAATAATAATAATAATAATAATAAAAAATAATTCATTGTTATTTTCGTAATTAGAGTTAAATTCCCACGTGTGACGGAAGCCTCTTTTTGGTATCATTTAAGTCGATAATTCCGGGTCGTGCGGGAGCGGTCTGCTGGTGTTTGAAAATATACCCCCCCCCCCCCGAAGCTTTTCGCTGTATACTCACAGGTAATTCAGAATTACAGCGACCGAAGTCAGCCGCCGCAAAATTCACTCCCCCCCCCCCCCGACACCTCTCCGTCTTCTCAAACTGCTCTATTTCAGCTCTACAAAAAATCATCGCGAAAAAGAGACCGATGAGGGCTGACAGAAAAAAGAAAAGTTTCATCAAATTAATAAAAAGAGGTCCGGGATAAATGCATTTTTAGGACTCCCACCACACTCAGCCAGCAGCAGAACACTTAGTCGTTATAGTAAAGTGGATACCTGACCACCTAAACGTCACCTATATATCTAAATCAGTTTAGTTTTTCCGTCTTTTCTTTTTTTAATCAACTTTTACGTTTTTCCCCCAGTATTTTGCTCCACTTGTAGTAGGCCGGGTATTATTTTGTTAATTGGGGGTTTTCATAGATTTTTCTTTTAGTTTATTTGCAAAAAAATTTGGCATTTTTTCCAGTGTTGGACGTTTTTTACGGCATAACTTTTACCAAATTTGGTTGTTTAAATGATATTTTTCTTTCTCAAACATGTAAAAAATGACAGATTCACAATTTCTTTTAACTGGGGAATTCCTTAGAAAAATAGTAGTTTATTTTAAAAAAAGAATTCTGTATCCCAGAAAAAGACCGTTTCCACCCCCGTCTCCATGCGGGAAAGGAAGGGAAACTGTCCCAATATGTCACCCGAGTAATGACTCGGATAATTCACGGAGCGGCAGCTCGGATTATCTCAGATGTTTTCTCGGGAGGGCCGGCGGGGGGGCCGGTGGGGGGGTGACTAATCGTGGCCAAAATCCACGTTAAAAATAAAAGGAAGGTTCCACGGATGGCGCCTTCGCTGCAGGTGCGCCATTTAGTCATTAGGTCCCTGTCACAACATCACGCGAGCGGCAGGTCACCTGTAACAACACCTGCAGCAACCAGAACGCCAAGCACTCCTCCCAACTGTCCCTGTTTAGTGTGACTAGTCCCACTCCCAAATCCCTGACACCCCTCTCTCCTCCCCCTGATGCCCCTCTCTCCTCCCCCTGATGCCCCATTTTTCTTCTTCTAAATGCCCCGCCCAGTTACACAAATAGCCGCGCCCCAGACACTCCTATAACCACACCCCTGTGAAATAAAAGTGCCCTCTCCATGAACTGTTGGAAGATTTGCCCCTTAATGATACAAACTCTAGGTTATCTGTTCAGCTTATTGATGTCATCATTCGATGATGTCACGACTTGTAACAACGTCGCAATGTTTCCAGATCGTCCCGTATTAAGAAATTCAATTTTTTTTGCGGTGATAATCAGCGATTCTTTCGCTAACGGCCGCCCGGTTACTGATAACCTCTCCGCCCGGCACGTTCGGCGACGCGGCGGGACTGAAACCGTAAAGAAACGTCTCTTTATTTCAGAATAAATTATAACAATTATTATTATTATTATTATTATTATTATTATTATTTTTAATGTTTCCAGAAGAAATCGTTTTGAGTGAAAAATATTCCTGGTTTCTCTCGGTTTCATTTGTTGGATTTTTATGGCGTGTGACCTTGCGGCCCGGTGGATCGCGTCAGGCGGGTCGCCCCATGGATGTGGAACAGACGTTATCGCCGGTTCACGGCCCCCGGGCCGACTGCTTTAATGCCTCGCAGTCTGGAAGAATTCAGCCAAACTTCTGTTCCAATAGCCCTTAATAGCCGGTGATAAAGCCGAGTCAGCGCCGGCCGCCGAGGAGACCATCTGCCCGTCTTCAGAGCGCAAAGTCAAAGTAAGGGGATTTACTACCCGCCAAGAACACGCACACGTGTGTGACATAGCCAAGAACACGCACACGTGTGTGACATAGCCAAGAACACGCACACATATGTGACATAGCCAAGAACACGCACACATATGTGACATAGCCAAGAACACGCACACGCATGTTACATAGCCAAGAACACGCACACGCATGTTACATAGCGGGCCGTGCTGCTGCGATTCTTCCTTAATAAATCCTGAACTCTTCTGTCTAAAAGAAAAATATCTCCCCAGAAATGTGTATTAATAGAATGGGGGGGAATCTTGCCATTTTAAGATTTTTTTGGTGATTGCGCACAGGTGAATTAAACATAGTAGCCTAGAATCTTCCAGCAGATCGGCCCCCTGGCGGCCCCCGTCTAGTCCCCCGTTTCTCCTGCTGTAACGACTCAAACCTTAATCAGTCGTTGGTCTCGTCTTAGATTCAGGAGCCGGATGTCTATCCCATGCATGTTTAATCCCCTCACTGTATTACCCCCTACCACTTCTGCTGGGAGGCTGATCCACTTATCTACCACCCTCTCAGTAAAGCAAGGGCAAAAAAGAGAAACTGAATCCAAGAAAAAGATGAAAGCATCGGAATTCGGGAAAATGCCCGATTTTTTCTTTTCGTGATACTTTGTGGCATTGAAGAAACGTTCGGCGCTCCGGAGAAATTTTTACCGCCCAGAAAATGCAGAAGGTGGAACAATCTGTATTTATTCAAGGCTGAAATAACGAGTCACTATGGTTACCTCTCCATGCTTTAGGTAAAAAAATAGTATTTGAAAGAACGTCTTGTGACCGCCTTTCCGACTCCGCGTAAATTATATAGATGAGAAGCGCGATGTCGCCCGCTACCGCTGCTGTGCCGCCCTGCGCCGGGGCTCCTGCCCTTTGGGATGTAAAATTGTTTTATTTAATGCCGATTAAGGCCGAGAAGCTTAAAACATTTTATTTGTCACGTTTTATACACGTTAAACACAAGCAACGGGAACCCAAAACTCCCCAGGAAGACTACGCGGCTCCCGGCGCGTCCATACAGGAGACCTTTGAGGACTCCTTCAGTAGGAAGATGCTAGCGGGCACCACCGGCTAGGGTTGGCGCGTCGGCCATGTGACCTGGATACATTAATTATCACCTAGTCTGATTCCCCTCCCATACTGCAGGGGGCAGCACTTTACACTGCTCCGTAACGTCAAATATACCGGCGCCCCCCGGAACAAAACGGCCAATGTGGCGACCCCAGCCTTCCCACTGTCAGTGAGTGAGAGGAGGCAGGAGGGGGCAAAAATATACCACGCCAAAAAGCAGCGGGGGCCACTTATAATATCATATGATCGCCTACAATGGCCATACCTGGGAGCTCTTTGGGCTCCCCCCATAGAGGGAGACTCCAAGCAGTGCACCCAGGTATGACAATGGCCGCCTTCGGCCATCAAAATAACTTTATTAACAACACTTCAGATTCAGATTCATACAAACTTTCATTTTAACAAAATTTTGTAAAATGTAATCGTTTATGTGAAGTTCTGACTGAAATTGATTTTTTTCCCCCCAACATCCTCGCTGGTTCTCTCCCCACTTTCTCCGTCTCCGTATTGTTTCCGGCTGAGGAAGCCAATGAGCAGCCGACAGAACGACGGAAAGACTGACAGCTCCTCCTCTAAACGATGCCACGGGGAATATAATGGAGATAAATCCTTCATAGCGGTTTAGAGTTTCCGCTGGAAGTCCTTTTCTTGTTAATTGTATTTGTGGATTAAATGAAATATAAAAGTCCCGGGTGAACCTTGTGCGGAGCGGAGGCGGCGGAGCTGCTCACTTCTCAGCCCGGCGAAGGGACTCCGTTCATGAAAAAGAGCAAAAAGGCTGAGAAAAAGAAAACGAGAGGCCGCCTCACTTAGAGACAAAGCCCCGGGAGTTATGAGCTCTGACTGATATCGGTATATATAAACCCTTCTGACACTCACTGAGCTCCAAAAAAAATGGCGGCTGGGGAATACAACCCCCATCAGGAGCTTTCCGCCGCGCAATGTGTTGTCACATTCGTGTGAGAGAGTGAGAGAATGTGCGAGAGAATGAGAGCGTGCGAGAGAGTGAGTTACAAAGAGTTTGTAAGAGAGCGTGTGAAAGAGTGAGAGCGTGTGAGTGAATGAGAGTTAAAAAACCCAAGAAAATGCTGCTGGGGTACTATGATCTGATCTGCCCTAACATGCTGCTGGGGTACTATGAGTTGATCTACCTGCTCTTGGGCTGCATCTCCATTCTCCGGGGTCTTCATCTCTCACCCCAAACATTAAACGTATTACATTATTACAGATAACGAACTACCCCTTAGAGCAATAATTGGGACTTCAGGTCTGGTCTTTGACCCAAATATTCTTTATTCCTGATTATTGCCCCGAAGATGCAGTTGGTGGCCCTTTGGGCCGCTGTCGGTCCGCTCGTCCCCGGGAACGCGTCTTACCTGTAAAAATACATTGTTACAGCTCCGCAGAAACGTGAAGAGCTTTTACACAAACCCTCCATTGTTCTCATTCATTCTATATTTCAACTCCGATAAATGGCAGGAAAGCGGAATTACCAATTCCCCCTCGTTTCACCTTCGTTTCACCTTCGTTTCTTAGTCCGTATGAAGCTTTTTCCGCGCAGATCCCGCTTTGTAGACAATTCATGGAACCCAACGCCAACGTGAAAACGCGTGAAAGGGCTTGGAATTCTGAGAGCGCACAATGAAGCAGCATGGAGGATCAACACCTATACAGCGGCTTTGTTATTCCTTCCCAACAATACGGCGCAGGTACGCATTCTATATACATTTACAGGGCATTATAATATTCCGCGACCTTCCGGAAAACCTTATAGAAAATACATAAACGCTCCGTGAAACCCGTAAAGATAAGTCGGGGACATTGTGTCTTTTTTATGTGTTTTTTCTCACCTCGTATCTCCGCAGCCATCTTTGTAATAAAACCTCTTTAAATATCCAACAAAAACGTCATTCGTTAATAAAAATAGAAAAATTGGCGTTGAATGCGTTAACCTGGACCGGCTTATTTCTCCCCAAAATACGGCCTTCAGCCCTCCAAAAAAGGGAATTTCTCCGGGTTTGTGTGAGGTGATTATTTGTGTATTCGTTTTATTTTTAGTTAATGGGGTAGGAGGGGGTCTCAGAGGATTGGGATTGGAGAAATGGGAAGTTTGGAGAGAGGGGCCGGATGCGGACAGGGGGTCTGGAGAGTGATACGGGTGGATACTGAGCCGCCGATACCCCATTAACCCCTGTGGGAATTTCTCTCACAGCCTCGGCCCCTGTGGACAGCTCTCCGCCAGGCTCCGCTTTACCGTCTGTTACCCAACTGCAGATAAAATTAACACAAAGGTGAGTTTTTCACTGAAACGTCTTTTATGGTCGATAACAACAGAAGCTCACAGCGAGGCCGCCGTCCCCGGCACGGAATTATTGGGCTATAAATACCCAGAATATGCATTTATTTCACCTATGGAGGAGCAAATGGGACGTATTAACCCTTCCTGCGACTCATCTGCTGGGTCCCTCATTATTTATTCATCTATAAATTTCACAAATCAACCCGCATTATTCTGGCACATAAACAGTTACATCTATTATTATTATTATTATTGTTATTATTTATTATTATTATTTATTATTATATTGTTATTATTGTTATTTATTATTATTATCATTATTATTATTATTGTTATTGATTATTATTTATGTAAATCTAGAGCTCCGCGATCACCGGAAGATACCTCTCACCGCTTTATGTGCCTTTCCCAGCAGGGGGTATCAGAGGGAAGAGGGGGAGGGCAGTTCTTTGCTAGTCCTTTGTTACCCCTACGAGTCAGAGGGCTGGGGCAGGAAGGCATAATTGGCCCCAGAGGACTCAGATCTACGATCGGCCTGCTCCCAATTTGTATTGTTATTTTATTCACAACTCTTTTTAAAAAATCTAAATCTTTTAATTCATTCACCTTCCCCTCCACTGTCCTCCTTTCTCCCATCATCCTGCCCCTCTAGTCGCCCCGCTCTTCTGCTTTGCCCTTCTCCCTGCCCTTCTCTCTCACTCCTGCCTCTCTATCTAAAAGCGTGCTGATTTATCATCTTCCACCCCCAGCCGGCTACAAATTCAATTTTCTGTTAAAAAAGCTGTTATCAGAAATATTTTGTTGCTCAGTTTAAAAATACTTACTTTTTTTAAATATTTTTTTCACGGATGGGGCCCCTTGAACCTGTTTTGCTCGGGGCCCCTAAGCACCTCCACCCACCCCTGATAACATGAGTTGACTGTTTGCTCTGTTTCCGGGCTGCTTAGCAACTCGGTGGGACAGACGGCGCCGGTTACTGACGGCGGAGAGCTGGAAACGTCCTTCTGCCGCTCTCCCAATTAGCGGCTTTACGGAGGATTTCTGCGATGATCCGGACATCCTACGGGGTATCTATTTATATGACACCGTTACTGCGTCTCCATCGCGACAATATGCCGCTCCACACCATGCCAGCTCCTGTGAGCGCTGACAGCGACAGCTTGCCGCACGGTCCGGGGAAGAAAATGGGGGAAAATCTCAAACTGGCAGAATTCTGGCAAAATATTGATACGCGAAGTGACACCGAAGATGCATTCATTATTAGAACGTTTGTTTCGGGCTCCTTTCTCGGGGCGACGTCACGCGCTGTCTTCCTCGCTGGGGTTCTCCCCGCAGCGCATCGTAAATATGGGAACTTTTTCTTAATTCCATAGTGAATTAGTGAGCTCACAGGCCACGTTTTATGTCTGACAGCCCTATGATGTAATACGGGTTAGTTGGGAAAACGGCACCTGAATTATTTTTGCAATTCCATGTCTGGCCACAGGGGGCAGAAGAAGGCAGCCTGGGTATTTTCTTGACTGGGTTCTTTCTGTGCTCCTTTTGTGTGTTTCAGACGTGCTCTGTGTGATGCTTGCCAGTGGGTGTTTGCCTTCTTTTGGAGTAGCAAGGCTGAACTTGTTGGACTTCTTTTTCAATCTGAATTACTAAATAACTCTATTACTATGAAACTAAATTACTATCTCATTATCTTACTCTAATACCATGTTACTAAATCACCATGTTACTAAATCACTATGTTACTAAATCACCATGTTACTAAATCACAATGTTACTAAA
>VKOC01030069.1:0-18842 GCA_009364415.1 Spea multiplicata
TTATTTTTTTTTTTTTAAGAAAAGCCACTTTTTACAGAAATGCTGCATCGGGGAGATGTATTCTAAACACAACATACGCGAGCTGCGTCCGTCCCACGGACTGAACTCATTCATAGCGAAAGTTCCCGCGGTTCCTGAGTTTAACGCCCCCCCCCGGCGTCCGTCACGCTCACCCTGATCTCCCGTTATCTCGCCAGGTCTTCATCCTTCTCCCATGATCCGCCTCGTTACAGGCACCAACCGCAATGGCTTCCATATATACCCCCGCAGGGGGGCTTCCAGCCTCAGGGAGCGAATTAGAAGAGAAGAACGAAAGCAAAGGCAACAGAATCTGCAGGAGGAGAGAGCCGCTCAGGTACCTGCCTGTATACCGTGACTATTATTTATTGTTTTATATAGCGCCGTCATATTCCGCAGCGCTGTACAATGGGAAAACAGTACATAACAAGCAGTACCTAACATAACACTTTGACTTACAATCATATGGGTCACGTGTTAAGTGACAGACACATTGGGTATTTTTATATATATATATATATATATATATATATATAATAATATATATAGTGTGTGTGTACTCTATATATATATATATATATATTAATAATATATAATATATAATTTTATCTATATTTAGTTTTATATATATATATATATAATTATTATATATATTCATCCCCCCCCCCTCTAACAATACAATTTTAAACGCTGTGGTTACTTTTCTCCCAAGAATTGTTTTTCAGTTCTGGGTAACCGGGTTCCGGACAAATTCAAATACACAGGCGACTGACGATCTACCAATATAATTACACTAAATGTTTATTACCAGATGATTTTCGGGGCTTTTGAAACTTCATGAAGCTGGAAAGTCCTTTCTTTACGTTGTTTGTCCATTTTTTTTACTGGCAGGTTATTTCCACCAAAGGTCAGCACTGGAAGGAGAAAGAGGTGATAAAGTATGAAACGCGCACAGAGCCGGGAGAGAAGAAAGGTTGGCATGGGGGGAGAGGAGGCTTCCCCACGCTATTTACGCGGCCATTCGTACTGCCTAATAACCGATTATGTCTGTTCTTCCAGATACATGCGCGCCTCTTCCTCCATCCTATAGCCCCGGCTATGTTGAGGCTGCGTGGTATTCCTGGTGGGTTAAACAAGGATTCTTTAAACCAGAGGTCCAGGTGAGTGCGGAGGCTTTGAATGTATTTCTCTTTTAGTTCTGATGGATTAGGTTTATCTGCAAAGCTTTTAGCTTTTTCCTAGCAGGGGTTAAATCCTGAACCCTGCCATTACGGGGTATCTGAACCTCATGCATGCGCAATGTACCCAGTTATTCTGCCCTCCTGGTAGAAAGCAGCAGCAGCTTTTTGAATCGGATGAGCGACTTCACTTGGCTTGTCTCGCGGAGAGGAACGCGGATTTCCTTGCTGAAAAAAGTTTCATTTAATGTCCGTTTAATTATTTTCAGAAAGTCCAGCCGCATGCTACTCAAGAAACCTTCGCTCTTTGCATCCCTCCACCAAATGTCACGGGATCCCTGCATCTTGGACATGCACTTACTGTCGCCATTGAGGACTCGCTTGTCCGCTGGTGAGTGCGTGTTTATTTATTTTAGCACCATCAGCGCAGGCTTAGCTTGAAAAGCCACAAATATACATTAAAAATAAAAGTTGTATTGATATTCTTTATTATTTATGCCCATTTGTTTCCTTTATATTTTGTTATTATATATATAATATACTTTATTTTTCCGTTATGTAATTCTATTAGTATTTGCTGAACTAATGGATGGAGTCATTTTATTCCGTTTTACTCTTTTTGTTCTCATTATGTCATCATGTAATGCTTGAAAGTCAAAATGTTAACAATTAAAATAAAAAATAAAGTTTATATATATATTTAATATGAAAATAGACCAACTTGTTATTAGGTTTAGACTTTGTGGAGGGCAGAATATAATAATAGTGACAATTATTGAAGTGGGTCAGCCAGCATGGGGTATGTTAGGTGTTTTAAAGTCCACTAATTTATAAGAGGATCCTGAGATAGATTATGTATGGATTTGTATGGAAGTCATAAACTATTAAATGTAGGATCTTAAGTTACGACGTGCATACGTTTTGTTTTATTTCTTTACAGGAGGAGAATGAAGGGTCAGAAGGTCTTATGGGTTCCCGGTTCAGATCATGCTGGAATTGCAACACAGGTCAAGCCAACACTTCCCAACTCACTTTTGGGTTTATTTACTTAGTTTGCAGGATAGTAACAGTGTGGTAGATAAGTGGAACAGCCTCTCAGCAGAAGTGGTAGAGGGTAATACAGTAAAACATGCATGGGATAGGCATACGGCTCCTGAATCTAAGACAAGACCAACGACTGATTAAGGTTTGAGTCTTTACAGCGGGAGAAACAGGTAGGCTAGATGGGGGCCGGATGGGTCTTATATGAATTATATGGGCCAGCTCCAGGGAGTTTCTCCTGCGATAGGAAATTTAAAGTATTGGTCTGGTGTAATGCAAAGGTTTTCTCATTGATTGAACAATGCAGTATTCAGGGCCAGCTCAGCTCTTTTTATAATGGTAGAGGTGAAGACTGGACTCCACGAGGAAAGTCATGCTTAGTGAACGTTCCCCTGTCTCTTCTGTCCCCCAAAGGCCGTGGTGGAGAAGAAGTTGTGGAAAGAACAAAGTCTTTCACGCCATGATCTCGGTCGGGAGAAGTTTTTGGAATCCGTCTGGGAGTGGAAGGAAGAGTAAGTGCCCCCCCCCCGATCTTCGGCTGTTACTGTTGCATCGCGTGTGATGTCCGTGATAATTTTGTGTCTCTTCAGGAAAGGCGATAGAATTTATCATCAGCTCAAATCCCTTGGCGCTTCCTTGGACTGGGAGAGGAGCTGCTTCACTATGGATGAAGTAAGTGTCCGTCATCAAGGCCGTTCCTGCGGTGTCACCCGGCAGGGGGAGGGACAGACTCGAACCCCCCCCCCCGTTTTGTCAGTGTGACCCCACAGAGGGAGGGGCAGATTCCAAGCCCCCTTCTGTCTGTGTGACCCCTCGGGGGAGGGGCAGACTCCCAGCTTTTTTTAAAAAAATTCTCGTTGTTGATATCCTTTACGTTGTAGACATTTTCCCGGGCGGTTACCGAAGCGTTTGTCCAGCTATATGACGATGGTTTGGTTTCTCGTCGCCGACGTCTCGTGAACTGGTCCTGTACTCTACGCTCTGCTATATCTGATATAGAGGTGAGGCCATAACACACACAACGCTTTAACACGTCACACGACAGAGCTCGCTTCTCAGCAGGATAACTGTGTTTCCACAACGCTTATTTTATTTTTTATTCGCAAAGAGACTGAAGGAGGAAGCACGGTTCAGCTTGGAATCGGAACACTCCAGTTAGTCGTGTCCGGAATAAGCATACGTTAATGGCTCAGCGAGTGCTCCTCAAAGCTGTAAAGCCATGCTGAATCTTCAAATATATGTAAATGTCATCTTGTCTGACAGATATGATCGTGGCAGCAGAGGTACTGCTTTACTTGCTGCATTGAAATACATAGACACGCGTGCATACGCAGATATGCAGCCCATTAAAAGGGACATGTCTGTGCATTCACACACACACATAACACCAGCTTCCGTACACATGAATCCAATCTCCTTATTCTCGCCCTATGCAGGTGGAGAGCCGACCCCTGACCGGGAAGACGAACCTCTTTGTCCCAGGCTACCAAAGAAAAGTTCCCTTTGGCCTCCTGTTCAGCTTCGCTTATCCCACGGAGGAGGGAGGTAAAACATCCAAGACGCCGTTGGTTACTCTCATAGACCGTCCCTCACTCTCCACATCTGTGTAATATCCCCTCTCTCACCCCCGGCCAGGTGACGAGATAACTGTAGCCACCACTCGTCCTGAGACCATGTTGGGCGACACAGCGGTGGCCGTCCACCCGGATGATCCAAGGTACCTGGTGAGTTTGGGGGAACTTGTTGGCCCTGAGAAGATGTGATGAGGCTGTATAAGCCAAAGAAAAGCTTGGAAAAGGCAGGTGATGAATGTGTTGTAGGACTAATGCACAATCTCTCTTTATTTTAAAGTTTTATCCGCTGTTTTGTAGATTTTAGTTGAGACATAGCCTGGAAATAGTGTTTTCCCTCCCCCCAATATTTGACATTAAATCCAGATATACAGTACAAGAAATAGATTTTTTTTTTTTTTTAAACAATTTTAGAAATTTCATGGAAAAAGGCTACGTCACCCGTTTTCAGGGCGGTTAATCCCAGTTGTTACCCACGAACTTGTCAACCCTGAGTTTGGCACAGGTAATTATTCTTCTACGTCGTTCTTCACTCATGTAGATATGAGAATGAATAAACCCGTCTCCCGCGTATCATCGCCGCGGCCGTGGTCAAGAGAGTCCGTACCGTATCTGAACGCGAACTGAACGAGAAGGGGCGAGGGCCACAATCGGGGTATTGATGCTTATAATGATGGCTAATAATAGAGAAGCCCTTTCCTAAACCTGCCGGTTGCTTGCAGGAGCCGTAAAGGTGACTCCTGCCCACAGCCTGGTGGATTTCGAGATGGCGCAGGCTCTTTCGCTACCCATGGTGTCTGTGATTGGGGAGGACGGAGCGATGACGGAGGCCGGCGGAGACTGGATTCAGGTTCGCATCTCCCTCTGCGTATCTCTGTGTAACCCCCGCGGTCTCTCTCTCTCTGCACCTCTCTAATTCCACCGCTGTGTGCCCTGCAGGGGGTGAAGAGATTTGATGCGCGGGAACAAGTCCTCTCTGCGCTAAAAGAGAAAGGTCTCTACAGAGGAGACTGTGAACATGCGCTGCTCCTTCCCATCTGCAGGTAAGGCTACAATCTGCAGCTCTCTTCTCTTTGCTGTCTTATATGCGCATTGAACTGAGTACCTTACATGAACCCCCACACCAGGCGTCTATCTCTATGCATTCTAAAGGGTTTTTTGAGGATTCTCGGAACGGCAGAATTATAGTTTCCTTCCAAACTGGCTCATTTTTTAAGTAGCCGGCAAATGAAATCGTACCTTAGTCAATATGGGCCAGAAACATCATCCTGCCCTGAATCCAAAATGTGGAACGCTTCCTTCGCACTTTAAGGATTCCACTTGGTAAAATACGAATAAGGGGGCTTCTCTTTTCCGGCTGTTCCATGGGGTCCCTGGTTTGCACGCAGCTGCTACTCCCTACGTAGCATGAAACTGCATAGGGTTGGAACCGCATTTATTGTATGTCTTTGGATATTTCTGTGTTAACGTTCATATAGATTAACGTACATCGATCCCCCTTTCCCAGCCGCTCCGGCGACGTGATTGAACATCTGCTGAAAAGCCAGTGGTTTGTCAATTGCGATGATATGGCGCAAAAGGCTCTAGAGGTAAGAGAAGCCAAAACCCTTTCCCTCTTTCTACCCCTGTCCCCAGCCCTTTTAACCCTTTACACTCCTTTCCTCCCCTAGGCTGTGGATTCGGGATGTTTGAAGATGACCCCATCGTATCACCAGAAGAACTGGAGGAACTGGCTCTCGAACATAAGGTGTCTCACAACGGATATCTCTGCATCTTACGAGAATTGACCGTAGCCCGTACCTTCCGGCATGCGGACCCTCAGAGTTCCTTGGAATCAAATAAAGTCTTTCACCGATGAAAACAGAAGTGGAAATAATAGCGTCCACAGAAAATTGCTTCCTGGTGGATAATTATATCCATAAACAATTATTTTGTATTGGAGGGGGTGCTTGTCCTATTTGTGAAAGTAGTCATAGAAGCATCCCGTGGTGTAAGCGTACCGTGGGCTAGACATGTATGTTTTGTGGAATTGTATGTGCACTTGATTCACATGTTTTATGGTGTTAAAAAATCACCTTTATAATTTACTTTTTTTATTTTAAGCGATTGGTGTGTTTCACGTCAGCTTTGGTGGGGACATCAGATTCCGGCTTATTCTGTGACGGTTCAGGGGACGCGGCCGCAGCAGGTAAACCGAGGCGCCATGCAATCATCTTGTGTTGGTATAAATTGCTTATTTACCGCATTATTCAGAGCAAAATAAATAAAAAATAAATAAAATACACAGTCCGTACTGTCTCATGTCGACAAGCCCTATTTAATCAAGTAATCTGTTGATTTACTGTTTTTTTACGGGTCTTAGAACCTCTGTGGTGAGACTGAAGGATTCTGGGTAGCTGCCCGCAGCGAAGCAGAAGCCCGAAGAAAAGCAGCTGAGACTTTGGGGAGACCAGAGGAGGAACTTCTTCTAAAGAGAGGTGAGAATCGGTGTTGAGGAGCTTTTTTTTTTTTTTTTTGTTTTGTTTCTTTTATACAGTCAAAGATTGTTGTTTGAAATGTACTCCGAGAAAGCAGGGTGCGCGTTTCGGATTACAAGCTGCTTTCCAGTCCGGTCTTGCCTGCATGCGCCGTATAGTCCTAGACGTTCGCTGTCAGCTCTCGGGAGCTGCCCGGAAACGCTGAAAAGCTTCATGTGAAAGAAAATACTGATAAAATATTATTCCAGCTGCACCTTTATAATAAAAAAAAGCCTCTTTTATATATATATATATAATATATTTATTACTTTTTATTCTTCTACAGCTGCTGTGCATTATGGATGTAGTGAATCTAAAGTCCTTTTTTTGTGTTGTTGGCTTTTGTGTAACATGACGTTCAGCTCTTGTATGTTCATTTCTAGATGAAGATGTTCTTGATACTTGGTTCTCATCAGCTCTTTTCCCCTTTGCCATGCTGGGCTGGCCGGAGCATGTAAGTTTATGATATATATATATATAAATACTTGTTATGTCTTGTTTACCCATTGTACATGATGGTGCTATATAAAACAATAAATAATAATTCCCTATTTCCTATAGTGAGTTGGCACGGCATGCGTTGTGCTGTTTGGAGCCTTGGCTTGTTTAATGTGAACTTCAATCCTTCATACCCTGCAATGTCTCTTATTTTTGCTCCGTTGCAGACCCAGGATTTCCAAGCGTTTTATCCGAATTCCCTCCTGGAGACCGGTAGCGATTTGCTGTTTTTTTGGGTGGCTCGGATGGTAATGTTGGGGGAGCAGCTTACGGGACGCTTACCGTTCAGAGAGGTAAACCTTTTTCTATATACGTTTGGTGAGAAGCAGGACGCGCTCCGGATGAGAGATGGGGACGTTTTCTGTCTGTATTTTCAGGTCCTCCTGCACTCTATGGTCAGAGATGCCCACGGTAGGAAGATGAGCAAATCTCTGGGCAATGTACTCGATCCTCTAGATGTGATGACTGGAATATCCCTGGAGGTAATACCATCTGTTTGTAATAAGAGCGCCGGCATGTTCCATGGCGGTGTACATTAAATACCAACCAACAGCGGTGGTTACACTGAGGCCCTACTGATAAAAGCTCATGCTCTGCGGTCGTTTAAAGGGACATAAAGGGAATTTTGGGGAACAAAAGTGGGTATTGGTACGGAGGATACGCTGATCGACCCGTCCCATGGGTAACATGTATCCTCTTCTGTCGCTGTGATACGAACCGCGTTCTGCCACTCGGGACATGGACCGTTTCACGACACTGGGATAAACGCCGCCGTATATCACCAGATCGTGTGCGGGTCGACAATTACCGCTATCTGACACCATCGCTTTTTCAGGGTTTGCAGCAAAAATTAAAAGACGGGAATTTAGATCCCCGGGAGTTGAAAGTGGCAGAAGCTGGATTGGTGAGTTTTAAATGAAATGAAGTAATAATCGCATTCGTAACATTGTGTTTCTTTTTAATTTTAATAAAATTACATTTTAAACACATGCTTTCGCCCCGTCTCCACCGCTATCTCTTTTCACAGCTGAAGGACTATCCGCGGGGGATCCCGGAGTGCGGGGCGGATGCTCTGAGATTCGCTCTTTGCTCCTACAGAGTCCAAGGTGACGCTCTATCGGCAGTATGGCAGCTAAAAGCCGATAATAATCTTCTATATATTTTCATTTCTGGCCCCGGCGAAGGCCATTCAGCCGAAATGTGGACATAACTTTTTGGATTTTTTTTTTGGGGTGTGCGCTGTTCTCTTCGTTTAGTTGTTTGACGACTGGCCGGCTCTGACCCCTGGTTAGAGGTTATTTGCGTAATCCGTAAAGCGTAGAAAGGCTTTACCGTGTTTCTCCGTTTGTTTAAGGGGATGACATTAACCTGGATGTTGCTTCGGTCCTTGCTGTTCGCCATTTCTGTAACAAAATCTGGAATGGGGTGAAGTTCGCGCTTTCTGCTCTTGGCGAGGGTTTCACTCCTGTCCCCATGGAAGAGGTAATTTCCCCAAACCGGATAGAATTAAGACCCTTTTAGGAAGTCATCATTGGTCTGATTATTGATTCTATTGGATCAATATTGATACTTTTGTTACATTAATCAACCTGCTTGCAAGACGCCAATCTGCCCAAATGGGCAAATAGATAGAGATGATGAGATGTCGCTTTAACCCCGTCATCAATGCCTCCATAGTGTCTGGAGGTAACATGCTTTTGCCCAAAATTGTAGGATCGAGTGCAGTTTGGGTAAATTAATTTATCGTTCCCATTTATATATAATATTTTTGCCAATAACCCCTGGCATGCTGGCTTCGGTAAGGACGGAGGCTTCGCCCAGCTGCTGATGCTCTCTCCTATCGTGCCTGTCCCAGCTCAGGCCGCGCGCTCCCGTGGACCGGTGGCTTCTGGACCGTTTGCGGCAGCTGACGGAGGAATGCGAGAGGAGACTTCAGACCTACGACATTCACGTTGCCGCCGGAGCCATCCAGGCGTTCTGGGTGCAGAATTACTGTGACGTCTATTTGGTGAGTGACGGTCACCACGGTGAACAGGGGACCAATTAAAAAATGTATCTTAATTGGTGAAATAACTTTTTTTTTTTGTTTCTTTACTTTTTTCTAATTTTGTTTCGATTTACCTCTCCACCTTCACACTCATAAGGAAGCCGTGAAACCCGTCTTAAAGGGGCCTCATCCTTCTGATGCTCGCCAAGTGCTCTACCGGGGAGCAGAACTAACGCTCCGTCTGCTCTCCCCATTTACACCTTTCTTATCGGAGGAGCTGTGGCAACGACTCCCCTCGGCCGATGTAATACGGGCGCCTAGTGTTTGTGTGGCCGAATACCCCCGCCCCCTTCACACGGTAAGCCATTGCTATCCGGATTCCAAGTATTGACAAGTGTTGCATTTGAAGGACATCATCATGTTTCCTGCGTCCAGTTCTAGTGTTCTTTTGACTGTAAGCTCTTATGGCAAGGCTTGGGAGTAATCACTAGAAAGCACTCCCCCCCCCCAAACTGATTTGTACCTGTGTTTTTTATTTTATATTATTTATGCTACCTCCACTATTTCCTCGTTTGCATTGGAGACTTGGCTTATCTTCATTGGGCTTTCTACGCAGGCTCATTGGCTGTACCCCGAGGAAGTCCGCCAATTTGACTTCGTCCAGTCCGTGATCCGAGCGCTGCGCAACTTAAGAAGCGAATACAATATGACCAAGGCACGACCGGAAGGTATATAAGTGTGATTGTCTGGCATACAGGTCTATATTTACATGTTAGTCCGCCATTTTGAATTCTGAAAATACCTTTTGTTTTCATATTAGTCCATGTCTTCTGCTCCCTACAAGAAGATCTCCAGTCTCTCCAGGCCTTCCTTGCACCACTCCAGACTCTGTCCCTCTCCGGTCCCCTTCATCTCCACCTGTCACAGGAAGGACTTCAGCACAGTGACCCTCCTGGGTGGGCCATAGGAGAAGTGACTGAAAACTGCCATGTTCGCCTTAATCTACAGGTCTGTGACGTCTTCCCATTCCAATCAGAACAAGCAGCTCTTTTGAACTGTGATTGAGTCTTATTCCAATCCAATTAGACCCTTTTTTTCATTGTCTGTAAAGGGCTGTGGAAACGTTCTAAATATGGAGCAGCCTTCTGGTTTCCATGGTGATTGATTTACCGTTTAGAATGTTGCCCCAGGATTGCTATTTATACATTTGGCCCTATTTGCCGGTTCCCATGAAATGTAATGGAAGAATGTCTTTTGCAAGACACAAGTAATCCCTTGGCAAGTATGGACTGGCAAAGACTAACTGTCTCCATGGGCTAGGTGTCACAATTGGGAACCTCTACGTGTTTATGTATCTCTCCTGAGGTCGTGGCTCCCAATGGCGATACACTACGTGAATGTTGGCCCCCTTTCAGAATTCACATTCTCTGATCTGTCTCTTGCCCAGGGTCTTGTTGATCCTCCTTCAGATCTCATCAAATTGAAGTCCAAGCATCAGAAGTTACAACGCGAGCTTCAGGAAAAGATGAGGAACAAGACAGAAGATACTGAGGTATTGTTTGTCCAATGACCCCCAACGTCACTTAACATAGAGCGTGTGAATGAAGGGCCTGCCTAAGTTGCTATACCCATAGTGCTCTGCGTTTTGTGATTTTTATTTTTTGGTGAAAGCCACTAAAGAATAAATAATAATAATATCTTTCTCTGCTTAATTTCTGTACAGGACAAGTCTCTTCAGCAGAAAATCTCCAGAATCCAGCGTACCATAGAGACTTTACAGCGCATGTTAGGAGATGGAAACACTTTGCAACCATAAAACTCCGTAGTGACGCCGTGTGGTCACTGTGTGTATTGCAGGCTATTTTATCCAGCGTTTTTGGCATCCTGGGAGCAATGTACTATAAATTACTGTGAAAGTAATAAAACTTTGTTTTTTTTTTTATAATTTTGTCACTCGAGCATTTATTTGAATACCTGATATTCATCATATTGCGAAATCCCTATTTTCTGTTATTTCTGCCCATACACAGACGTGCAATACCTTGGAGAGGAATATGTTGACCGCTTTAGAAACGGTTAACGGTCCACAAAGCCCCACCTGCTGTTTTATTCCGCAAGGAAAGTTTTGAAATTCAGGCTTTAAGTTTTATTTTCAAGTTATAGATACAAAACAAAGCAATATAACAAACGGTGCCCTCTGAGGGGCTAATCAAAGGACTAAAAACAAAAGGTCAAGGTATACATTGACCACAAAATCGCAGCCAAGGATCCGTCTGGACGGCTGGTGCGTTCACGCACCTCTACGCACGATGATTCATTTTGTCAAACTAGGAAATGGCTGAAACGGGGAGATTTGGTACAAAAATAAATATATACATTTCTCTTTCTAATTGGTTTTGTACAGCGGTTGATGGGAGGTGGAACTGGAAATTCCTGTTAAAGGGAAACAAGAAAAAAGTCAGTCTGTTGCAATTTACATCCAGTAATAGATTGTAAGCTCATAGGAGTCGGGGCCCCTTCTCTTATTTTTTTTTCAGTTTTCCTAGCATTACAATCGTAGAATTCTGGTGCATGTAGTCTTGTCTTAGATTAGGGAGCCATATGCCTATCCCATGCATGTTTAAGTTCCCTCACTGTATTAGCCTCTACCACTTCTGCTGGGAGGCAGTTCTACTTATCAACCTCCCTCTCCATAAAGTAAAACTTCCTTACATTCCATCTAAGCCTCTGACCCTTTATTTTTAGATTACGGACTCTTGTTGTAACGTGTCTCTCTGTTTTGCCGTTACTTGGCTGCTTGATTAGCTTCATAGACCGTAGCCCATACCCTACTCTTTCACCTGCTTTGGACAACTTACCAAATTACTGATGTGGCTTCCAGCATGGATCTACCGGCCCGACTGGGGGAATTTCAACCCCGAGTGTGAAGAACCTGTAGGTAGTAAGGATAAATTGCAATTAACATTCCCCTGGTGGTAGAGCAGCGATAACCACCCAATGTATATCTATAGCCTCCCTAATATTGTGCTGTCTATGTAAGTACATTGCTATCTGTTATAATGGGGAGAACTAAGGGGTAACAGCGCCATCTAGTGGTGGACATGTGCTTGCCCATCATCGTGGCCATTTTAGAGCTCTTACTACTCACCAGAAGACCCGCCAGTTCCACCTGAAGAACCTCCAACTCCACCAGAAGACCCACCAGAAGACCACGATCCTCCAGAAGAGCTCCCGCTTATACTTCCTCCTGTGCCAACGGAACCACCTATTGAAGGCTGGTTATCTCTTGCTCCAAAGATGACAGAGCTTCCATAGGTGTTACTCCCAGCTCCTCCACCTAATATTTGATTCATTCCTTGACCGCTGTTTAAGCCGAGCCCTTGAGATTGGGAGATCTGGGAAGATCCACCACCACCGCCTGCACCACCACCTCCGATGCCCCCTGCGCCGCCTCCTCTGATTTGATCCGTAGCGGTAGCTCCGAAAATAACAGCGTTAGAACCTAAGACGGGAAAAGAAGCGAGCTGATTGTGTATCAACATTTTACTGAGCTTTATAGTTCTGTGTTGCCCACCCCCAACAGCTATTAGGGCAAGATGGGCAGTTGTGAGATGGTCCTAATGGTCAAGAAATCAAATTCCTTTATATCTCACCTGTTGTCGCATTTTTACCGCATCCAGGTGACACTGGTACATCTGCGGGATTTATCCCTCCTGGAATGAAATAGGTGAAGCGTTAACGCCTATAGAACAGGTAATGGATCAAAGAAGAATGAATGGAGAGACTCATCGCACATCTCCGGCTCTCAAAAAGTTCAACGTCATGAGTAGCTTGAGCCAAGGCTATTGACTCTAATACTTTGACACAAAGTAACAACATTATATATCTCTAATTTCATAAAGAAATTCTATAAATTAATTTCTCTGCCCATTCCGTCATGGAAGGTCTTGAAACTTGTAGTCCATAACACCTGGCGTTCTTGAAGAACTTAGTTTACTGTATTTAAATTAAATTGGAGACCCACAATGCACCATGTGTGCCCAGTTTGTCAGATGGCCAGCCAGGGCCCGAGGTATGGTCTTGTTTGAGCTAAATAAATGTGGAATTGTATTTTCATGGAGATCACATGACAAGGTCGCACAATTATATGGTGCTCAATGAGTAAATACAAGTGGTAAGATTGCCACGTATTACCTGGAAGTCTGAAAGTATCGGGAGAACCAGCTCCAAAGATAACAGAAGTCTGCTGAGATTGTCCTCCACCGGCCCATCCACCTTGTCCTCTTCCAGCTCCACCAGCCCATCCTCCTGTTGCTACTCCACCACCAGCAGAGCCTGATGCTCCTCCTCCCTGTCCACCACCGGCCCATCCTCCCTGTCCACCACCAGCTCCCCCCGGCCCATCCTCCTTGTCCAAGCTCCACCGGCCATCCTCTTGTCCTCCTACTGTGCTACTATCCCCCACCAGCAGAGCCTGATGCTCCTCCTCCTGTTCAAACCCACCGGACCCATCCTCCCTGTCCACACAAGCTCCAGCCGCCCATCCCTTGTCCTTGTCCAGCTCCACCGGCCCATCCTCCTTGTCCTCCTCCTGTTGCTACTCCACCACCAGCAGAGCCTGATGCTCCTCCTCCTCGTATGACTTCAGTGTGTGTAGCGCCAAATATCACAGAGCTTTGCTGAGATGAGCTTCCTCCACCTGCCCATCCTCCTTGTCCTCCTCCTCCTCCAGCTCCACCAGACCATACTAATCCACCACCTGTTCCTCCACTAACGGATCCAGAAGATGATCCTCCTCCACGCACTGGTTGATTGTTTTGCTGAGACATACCTCCACCTCCCATGGATCCAGAAGATGACCCAGACCAGCTTCCTCCGCCTCCACCACCACCACCACCACCTGCTCCAACTCCTGAAACTACAACTGATCCAGAACTACCCCGAATAATTGTGTTGGATGAACTGCCGGAAATAACAGAGGACTGAGAGCCTGACGAGTGAGAGCCTGAGGACTGAGAGCCACCTCCACCGGCAGAGCCAAGCCAAGGGTTGGATGATCCTGATGCCACTCCAGAAGATGAAGACGAACTACTACCAGAACCTTGGGAACTTGACATGTACTGGAAAACGGTTTCTCCGGAAGCCCCTGTGATGAAGTGAATGGAGAGAATAGAGTAGCATATTAGAGGGAGGGTGACACAAGCAGAAGGAGCGATGATGTCCTCAAATTTTGTTGAGCAGATGACTATTGGATAAGTGATATTCAGGAAAGGATACCAACCTGTGGAGATGCCAGTTATTCGTGCGAAACCTGGGGTTCCATCACACGGAGGATATTGTGCCAGAGGGTCTGAAAGAGTAACACCAATTAATATATATAATACATACATTCATTACTTACGGACAAATAAAAATGTACCATCAGTCACTGCGATTGCCAACGCATAGGACTAGTTTTGAAAGCCCACGTCTGCCTGTTGACAATGCATGCATAGCAGACAAGCAGGAACGCACACACTCCTTAACACGCACACTCACCTTAACACGCACACTCACTTTAACACGCACACTCACCTTAACACGCACACTCACCTACACCTTAAAACACTGTATTGTTACTAATGACTATACATTTACGTGATGTCAGCTATGGAATGGGTAAATATGAAATATAACAATTTGGATTTATAGAGATACAGGTTGGGGGGTCCTGGTGAGCTAACAATCTAAAATGATATAAGGTGACCCAAGATTAAAGAGCCACACAGTCGCCCTACCATGATAGCATAGATGTTATCTTGCTAAAGTACACAGATCCTACTCCTGGTATCTACACGTACCTGCTTACAATTTGCCTAAAGGGTTATTTAGCTCATTTTACTTGGTCGTTGACTTCACTTAATATTTGGGATAACCTTATGCCTGTCCCAGGCTTCAATTTACTCATTGGGTTAACTGCTACCACTTCTGCTGGAAGGCTGTTTCACTTGTCCACCACCCCCACATTAAAGGGACACTCTCTTACATTACATTACAACTTACAGTTATTTAAAGTATGTGACTTACCCGAGGGTCCACTCAATTTTTGAATGGGGTCCCTGCAAAGTTTCAGTGTTGCAGCATCTAAAGATCACAAAACAACGTGAATGAATGTGAAAAGTTATTTAATTCATTTACTACCTGCCGAGGAGTATAACTCTCAGGACGCTAAGCCAGCTTTATGTCTTTCTAAAGATGGTAGGAGTTGAGATCTCCTGCAGCTTGTGTTATAGTAAAGCTTAGAAGAGTGCGGGAACGATGAATGGAACTGAAGCACAAATAAAATGCGATCCTGCTCACAGAGACTGCCTGAGTGCTACTTACTTATTACCACTTACTAACACTAGCTAATACCCTCTTCCAGTAATTGCCACATCCTTCCACTAGCTAATACCCCCTTCCAGTGATCGCCACAACCTACCACTAATACCCCCTTCCAGTGATCACCACAACCTACCACTAGCTAATACCCCCTTCCAGTGATCGCCACAACCTACCACTAATACCCCCTTCCAGTGATCACCACAACCTACCACTAGCTAATACCCCCTTCCATGATCGCCACAACCTACACTAATACCCCTTCCAGTGATCACCACAACCTACCACTAGCTAATACCCCCTTCCAGTAATTGCCACAACCTACCACTAGCTAATAACCCCTTTCAGTGATCGCAACAACCTACCACTAGCTAATAACCCCTTTCAGTGATCGACACAACCTACCACTAGCTAATACCCACTTCCAGTGATCGACTCAACCTACCACTAATACCCCCTTCTAGTGATCACCAGATCCTACCGCTAGCTAATACCCCCTTCCAGTAATTGCCACATCCTTCCACTAGCTAATACCCCCTTCCAGTGATCGACACAACCTACCACTAGCTAATACCCCCTTCCAGTGATTGCCACATCCTTCTGCTAACTAATACCCCCTTCTAATGATTGACTCAACCTACCACTAGCTAATACCCCCTAGTGAGTGGCAATACCAAGGTCATAGGTGTAGATGATACCTCCTCCAGTAACTTATGTTGCCTGGTGTTACCCCCCCAGTTATTATTACTGCCCGGGGTATTTTTGTTACCCTGCGGTGAGAAATACTGCCTTTCCGCGACTGCTACTTTCTATCAAAGAGCCGGAATTCCATCCGACGTGAAACCACCAAATGTATCTGAAGGCGGCGAAGGTTCCTCAGCCCCACTCCGGCCACTTACTGCAGAGATCGAGGCCGACGGCCAAGACCAGCAGGGTCCCAGCGTGACGAATCCCACCCATTCCGTCTGGGTCTCGAGGGCCGATCTCTCCTCCTTTGGGAACACAGAGTCCGCTTCGCCCCGAATGGGAAGGTTTATATGAGGCTCGTTGAGTGGGAGGAGATGGCTCTTCTCCGGCTTTGGCTTGGAAGCCAGCAGAAGCCTGACAAAGCATGTCTCACCGGGGTGTGAGAGGCTCGCGGGGAGCTGACACCCATGGGTGTGATTGTTTATAGCTATGATTTTACATGTATCCCAAAATATAGGGCGGGCGAGACGGTGATTCAGCGAGCGGCCTTGGGAAGAGAAAAAAAAAAAGCTTTGAAGATGCCACCAGCCTCGAGCTTCAGTACAAAAATTATTACCCCCAAAGAATCAACCCCCCTCTGGCCTCGTCTTAGATTCAGGAGCCGTATGTCTACCCCATGCGTGTTTAAACCCCCTCACTGTATTACCCTCTACCACTTCTGCCGGGAGGCTGTTCAACGTATCTACTACTCTCTTATTTATTTATTTCTGAAAAGGTTTTCCCGTGACCTTCAATTTGAATAGAGAGGTTCTAGAGATTTTTGATCCTGATCTAGATGTTTGGTTCCGCGTGTCAAGAACGGCAAAATAATTGTCCACTCGTTCAGCATCACAACCTTTAATGTATTATTATCAAAGTTTCATAAATATATATTTTTTTTTTCTAGATTGGTCAAAGAGTTCTAGAATAAACGTTCTCGGTATACTGCGGACAGGTACAGCTTCCTAGGTTCGCATTACATAATAATATTAGTTATTGTTTTATTTGGCACCATCATGTTCTGTAGCGCTGTACAATGGGTTATCTATTCCCTGACAGTATACGCCACGCCCCCAAAACCTAAAATAACCATCGAAACCTAAATAATTAGTACCTTTCTCGCGGTTTAGAAAGTTATAGCGGTAACTGCGGATTATCAGGACTTGTCGGAAAGTTCTACCTCCTATAAATAACTCTTATTACAAAATTAAGACAAAGCGACCCAAAAACAACATTTTACAATTCAAATTATTAAAAAAAAAAAACACTTTAAATTTAATGCTGATTATTTATATCTTTATCTTTGCCCTTTTTTGTCTTTTTTTTCATTTTTTTTAATTAAAATTGTTCCACGACATGGTAAAACTTAAGGTCCCAGAAATCCAGAGGGCTCCAGAAAATCTTTGGCACTCAAGGTTGACCAACTTTATGTATATTGTTACATTAGACGTTTCCCGTAGACGGAGCATAGAAAGGACCCAGTCAATGGATTAATTCCAGATGCCCCGTCTGCGATTAAAATCAGAGCTCCCGATTCTCCCAACATGGAAGCGGAGGGGGTATCTATTTACCCTCTTTCCTTCCATGCCTGATACCTCAGAAGGTCCTGGAGATCTTCTTGATGATATTTTTTGTCTTCCTAGATGGATTTTTCCAGTTTTATATATAAAAAATAAATATTTTCTACAAGTTTTCAGGTTCTTTTTCGTGGGGTGGAATAAAACGTATATTTTCCGATGATTTCGTGATTTACATCTATAATTATAGCTCCGGGGTCTACTATATTTTTTGGATCACATGAAAGGGTGGAAGCCACTCTGTACGCGCCAGACATGTTCTTGGCACTTGGACGAGCCGTTCCTCACCGCAGACATTCCTCAAACTTCATTCCCAGCTAATCTCGGTACGAAGACCCCGTCTCGCGTGTGAATCTGACCCCTGAGGACCTCATTCACAAAGCACCATGATGTCCTAAGAAGGTTCTTCTGAGGTTCTTCTTGGCCAAGCTAAAAAAACATACTTTGCTGCTGTTGCTGATTCATAGAATTCAGGGCATTCTCTTGAATTTTTTACTGGTAACCGGTTTTACCGGGCACCGAGTCTACATGCATGCCCTGGCTTGGCACGTTAAGTGCTGTTTAACCCTTTCTTAACACTTTTATTACTAAGTGCGGCATTAAGATGTTTTAGTGCTGCCGAAAACCCAAACCCTTCATAGAAATTATTCTTAAATCACGTAATTCTTCGATCAAAAGATTTGCCTCGTTTGTAATTTTGTACGGGTGCTGTTAATTGTCATGTGACACAAAAGCAGATATTCATTGGTTGTTGCCATAGATTTTTTTTTTAAAAAAAAAGCTTTCATGGAAAGCATTACCAGATGGTGAATGAAGTCAGCCTGGCACTTTATCTGGCAGGCAGTACTATAGATCAGGAGATGGATCCCTGATCAAAATCGGGACTGTCCAGCTCAAAGCAGGACAGTTGGGAGGCATGGAGTATATGACGTGAAGGGAGATGCACAACAACTAGCTAGAGAGTGGGGGGAAAGTGGCAAATGCATATGGGGGGCTCCTCAGAATCGCCCCCCCTGTGCCTTTCTATGGGAGACGACCACTCTTTGATTTTTGTTTTAGACACTTTTGCTTTGGATCACTGTTTTTTTTGGCAATGAAGCCTAAAGGGGGTTACTCCCTTGCGGGAGTGCCCCAAAGGCAAAGGGGTCTCACCCTTCGGGGTGAGACTCGAAGATCTGGCCCTCCAATGGGGGGGAGGAATTTGTCTGGGTTCCCCTTGAGGGAACTCAGTATCGTATACTGGGCTTCTGTTGCCTCCTTGGAGCACAGAGCAGCACCAATGGAGCACGCACCTCGGGCTCGGAAAAAAAAAAAAAAAGGGACCCCATAGTTATCATATAGATTGCATACGATGGACTTTCACTTTAATG
>VKOC01030070.1:0-17707 GCA_009364415.1 Spea multiplicata
TCCCTGCGCTCGGCATCAATAGCCGGCGCGTAGTGATTAGAGAGCAGGGAAGCCGAGGTCTGAAGTGCCAGACCTCGGGCTCCCTAATGTCGGGCTAGTTAGAGGGAGGTCGTGATCTCCCCAACCAGCCCTGCTGAAGAGAAGTGAAACACTGCTCTTCTGGTGAAATACATGGGCCAGTGAAACAAAAAAGTCTTCTTATGACCACTTAAAGCTCTGCTCACACAATTTAATCACACTCTGTAGTTACATACTACTAAAGTTATCAGAATATCAGGAGAAATCCACATTTTTTCAGCTACATGTTAGAATAATGTAATGAATGCCAAAAGATCACAGGCCATCTCTAAAAAGCAATTCTGGGTCAATCACCATGGCAACTACATTGTCACACACTTTGTGACATAAGTGCTCTTTATTAATATGGTTATATATTTTATTTGAAGCTTAACTATTAAAGTTGTAACTCTGCTCTTAATGCCACTCACTATACATTTAGTGTGAGTCTGTGTGGGTGTCAGTTCAATGAGCATAGGTCTGATCATGAGATGTTGCATTGTTGCTCTGTCTTTCAGTTGCTGTGGAATTTCAAGTTTTGCGACATTTGTCTTATACACATTTTCAGAGTGTGGATATATTGATCAATAATGACAATACAACCTACAATAGTCATCTAATAACATACCCTTTACTGTAGTCTCTTGCCAGATAATTATAATCTATTTTAATCAGCTTGACCCCGTGGTGAAACTGAGTCTGCTCCCACAGTGTCCTAGCAGCTGGGCAGAAAGCTGCAAGAGTGGTGAAAATTAAGTGGGGGAGAGAGGGAGGGGTATGTTTTTTTTATATATATCTTTATGTATGTTAATACATATATGTATGTATGTTTGCAGGGGCATAACTAGAAACCACAGGGCCCTGGAGTGACAATTGCCCTGGGCCCCCCAGCTTCTCCAAGCAACATGTCCTACATGGGCCTCCTTGCCCTAAACAGCTTGTAAGTGCTAAGTTTGCCTCAAACAGCTTGTGAGTGTCTGCCCTCAAGCAGCTTATCAATGCCATCCTAACCCCCAAACAACCTCATCTGTGCCATAATTGTCCCCAAACAACCCGTCTGTACCTTCTCTGGCCCTTCCAACATACACCCTGGCACACATATGTAAACACACTTACTCATTACACACACTTACTCATACTCACTAACACAGACTCCATCTCCCCCTACTTACGCATACATGCTCACACACTCACACAGTTACACATCCATGCTTACACACACACAAAATTACACATCCATGCTCACACACAATTACACATCCATGCTCACACACAACTACACATCCATGCATCCACACACATGCCAATTACACATTCATGCTCACATACAACCACATCCATGATCACACAACACACACACACACACACACACACAGGAATTATGCATGCTTAGTCCCTGGTGATAAAATGACCAGTAGAAAAAAACCCCACACAAAACAACATCATTTTTAAAAGCATTTGCTTCAAGGGATATATGCATAGTTGACATGCCTTTCTATTTTGGATACTTTTCTGATCATATATAATGTTTTACAAGCTATGCATTTTCCCATTAAGTTACATAATATACCAATGGTCTCATAATAAATACAAATCTGAAAACCAACAAAAGCATTTGACATATTTGTGAGTGGAAATATTTTAATCATATTCAGTAAAAGTTCTCATTTTACAAAAGGTTGTAAAACATTGTTCACATTCTTATGTGGAACTTTTTACATAGCCTATTCTAAACATTGATGTAGCATGATGATCACATCCTTAGAATTCTTATTTACCCAAAGAGACTGAAAGGTCAACTTTATCCTTGTTTTCTTACTATTTTGATGATAATGGCAGATGTCTTTTGCTCTCTGCTTCCATCAAGTAGTCAAATTAAAAACATAGGCAGCAAATAAGAACAATTCGGCCCATCTAGTCTGTCATTTTTTCGTGATTTAAAATGAGTCCTTGGCCTTGCCTTAAATGTAAATTTTCAGATGCCTACATAATCATTGCATTAGCAATGTAAATGTATTTTTTTTCGGCTCAAAAACCCTATTCCTCTATTTAATATCCAATCGGTCAGTTTGTGCATTTGTATAGTATAGCCTATATTCAGATTATTAGTATCATTTAGTAATTAATATAGTTTTCCTTCTATAGCTAAATGATCTAAACATGTACAGCTTGGGGGAACAATTCTTTGTTTTTCATGTGGCAGTTACTTTCAAATGCATAAGCATGGGATGCTATGGAGAATAATAATCTGATAACATGTTGCAGCTTAGAAGTCTAATTGTTATAAATTGTTTATTATACGAGAGAACAGAGAATAAATGGAAAAGTGGTAGATGTTAATAGCGTGAGAGTATTTAAATGTCCATGGTATACATGAAGTCCGTTCTATATACGAAGCAAAGCCAAGAATCAAGCTTGATGTCTTACAGCATTTACAAGAAACAGACAAATTAGATGGGACAAATGACGCGACCTTTACCTTTTACCTTTACCTATTTTTCCTTTACTTGTTGTTTTGCTATAACCAAAAAACATCAAGTATGCCCACGTTCCACCAACCTTTGCGAGATTTAGTCAATAACAAATGGTCTTTTTGTGTTTAGGTTTCCTGAAAGCCAATGTTATCATTTCACTTAAGTAATGCATACATAATTAGAAAAATATTTAGGTGAAAATGTTTTATGTGTGTCATTTAGCTATATTGCCCACCGTTAATGTTTGCCTTTCTGTAACTGTCTGCTGTGTAGGCTGATTTACTTTCCAGCGTTTAATTCTTATCTCATAATAATGTTGAGAAGTATCTATAAACTGTTTCTTTATCTCCAATTACTTTTCGCTCTTCGTAGTTAAGAAGATAATGCAAAGATACTTAATATTTTACTTCATATATGGCAACAATTAATTTCTCCTGCTCCCAAAGTGGTTTGTGAGATGTATGGTCTATTTTATGTAGTATGTAAACATCATATTAATTTCCCAGATTTATCTGTCTATCCATCTATCAATTAATCATCTACCCTTGGAACTCAGAGCAGATATATTTAATCCCTTCCTAACTAAATGTGATTTCTAAAATATTGACAACACAGAAATCCCAATACACTATTTCCTTATTTTTTATGACGGTTTTTGGTGATGCATAGTTTATAGATTATCATTTTAATCAAGATAAGAACATACTAAATTACACTATGGCGTGCCAATATTTGCTACTGTGAATTAAATTAAATTTGATGAAATACAAAAAATGCAAGGAAAACTAGTTGTGTATCCATAACAAACACGATCATCATATACTTTGTCAAAAGCATCAACAAGAATGTTTTTGTTTTAAAAAGTGTTTCTTGTACTACACTTAAAGTTTTTTTCTGCGTCATTTATGTTAAAGTTCCAAACACGTCAAATTTAGTAAGAAAAAAAGATACGTTACAAAATGTTACATCAGGATAGAATCTAAAGTTACAAAGATAAAACAGCAATACATGAGATAGTAACATTTGCTATTTATTACCTATTTGTATCCATAATAAATGCACTCTACCAGTCTTTTAAAAGCATTACAGAAAATTAAGAATGGATGGCAATAGTGAGCTCATAGATATCTGTCTCTGCACTCTCTTTTTATTTGGTTCCAAACATTTGCACAAAAACTCTTTATGAAAATTATGAAATGATTGCCATATATTACCAAATAAAATTAGATAACAAAAAATAAGAATTAATAAGTGTGTGTGTACAGTCAGTCTGAAAAGGCTTGGGGCTTATTTGCAAGATGGAAGCCAAAGTTAAATTGAGATGGGTTTTAATTATTTAATCTCCTCAATTTAACAACACAAGAAAAGCAGACACACACCACTGGTGTAAATGAATAAATAATACTTTCCCTAATTAGACAGCAGCACCCAAATAAGTGTTCCTCCAACACTTAATAATCTATACAACTCTTCCAAATGGGGCGCACATCCATATAGGGAAAAATAGATATTTGCCATAAATAGTGTAACTCAGTATGCAGATAGGGGCTTAGCAGTCCAGCAGCAAGAGTTTCCCAATATATCCCTCTCTCTCAACACGTTTCACCGGACAACAAGCTTTCTCAGGAGATGAATCAAGATTTTCTTTTGCAGCTTGCCCGAAGATATAATGTAGACCACCTTCCTTACAGCTCAACAAATCCAGTAGCTCTTGCTGCTGGACGGTGGACTTCCCTGTGCCTGGTTTTATGCTGATTACTTTGTACACACTTTTGTACATTTCATCTGTTGTAAGTACAATACTTTACCTTATCCACTTAACCGAGTGATACCGTGCCATTGTTGCTGTGTTTTTATATTTTCCAGTTATGAAGAATATTTTATGATGAGCTCATGTATGTCTTTGGAAATGTGAGTGCATTCCTTACCTGCAATACTGCTAAGCCCCTATTTGCATACGCAGTCCAGCTCACGATTAAACAATCCATTACAATTAACCTTTTCTCAGGGTTATGGGCCTGTGCTTAAAGTGGCACATAGGCATCAACAATCAATCTCTAGAGTTCAAACACAATTTTATTGACATTCACATTTAAAAACACGGACTGATAAAACAAAACACAATAACGCCAAGCATTGCTTTCTGCAGCATTAATGACTAAATATCCATAATAAATACACCCATAGAACTGACTTAGTAATCAATGCATGATTTGTAAGTTGGCAAACTTGTACATTATATGGACAAAATTATTGGGACACCTGACCATTATACCAACAGAGACTTTTATGTCATCACATTCTAAATCCATAGACATTAATATGTAGTTGGTTCCCCCTTTGCAGCTTCCACTCTTCTGAGAAGGCTTTCCACAAGATTTTGGAGTGTTTCTGGGGGCTTTTTTACAACTCATCCAGTAGAGCATCTGCGAGGTCAGGCACTGATGTTGGATGAGAAGGCCTGGTTCACAATCTCTGTTCCAGTTCATCCCCAGAGGTCAGGGCTCTCAAGTGCAGATCAGTCAAGTTTTTCCACACCAAACTCATCCAATCACGTCTTTATGGACCTTGTTTTGTGCACTGGGGCACTGTCATGGTGGAATAGAAAAGGGCCTTCCCCAAACTGTTCCCACAAAGCTGGAAGCACATCTTTGTTGAAAATGTCTTGGTATGTCCCCTTCAGCATACCAAGACATTTTGGACAATGCTATGCTTCCAACTTTGTGGGAACAGGTTGGGCCTGACAGATTAATGTTGCTTGGTTAGAGCACTGACTACACTTAAATACTGGAGAATTTTCTACTGGTGATGTCAGTGCTTACACTGCAGGAAACAATGTTCAATGTCAAAAAAAAGCAGTCCTTGTCTGAAGCTCTTCAAAACTAATTGTCAAGTACCACTTCTAACAATAGTAGTAGTAAAATGGTTTGTCTATTAACATTTCTGTTCTACTATTAAAAGATCTACCTAAGGTGCATTTAAGTATTGGATATGGGAGCTGAAGACCTGACTCTATTCTGTATGGTAGACATTTGCAAATGGGCCAAAATTCAGACACATTTTATGTTTTGTTTTTATCCCATTTGTTTTTGGGCAACAAATTAGATTCCCTGCCCATTTGGATTGGATGAAAATCAGAGGACGGGGGCATTTCCTCTAATCAGGTTGGAGGAGATCATCGAAAGTGTAGCAATTTTGGTGAAAGTTCAACTGAGGACAAATGGCGGTGCTTTTGGTGATGTCCTCTCACTTGATTGGCGGATTGGATATAACCTGGTGCGAACTTCTGCCAAAAAAGTGCAAATCGAAAGTGGTCGGCCGAGAAAGTAGGGAAACATTTAGAGAACGTGAAAGTGAACAAGAATGAGAGTGGGCGAAAATGTGAGAGTGATTTAGTGTGAATGACCAAATTTACAATTCTTATTAATTCGAATGCACAAGTCTACTGTATAGCCCCAAGTTGGGAGATCAGGCTATGTTATATAGCCTTATGCCTATCACATGCATGGTTAAAGGCCTTCACGGTATTAATTTCTACTACTTCCGCTTGAAGCAAGCATGGGATAGGCATAAGGCCAAGCTAGATATAGGGTAAGGGCAAGTACTAAAGGAAAGTACTCAGAGGTTGGGCAGACTGGATGGGCCTACTGGTTCTTATCTGCCGTCACTTTCTATGTCTATGTTCTATGTTGAAGGCTATTCCATGGATCGACTAACCTTTCAGTAAAGTAACATTTCGTGATGTTACTTTTAAACCTTTGCTCCTCTAGCTGAAGACAATCTTGTTGTGGTAGTATTTCTCCTTTTAAATGAACTTTCTTCCTTTATCATGTTTATCCCCTTTAACTATTTAAATGTTTCTATACATCCCTCTGTTGTCTGTCATACAGCCACTGCCTAATCCATTCTCAACAATATTGGGATCTAAACTCACAGTTGCAGTTTATTGATAACTCTTATATGTGGGACGGAGTGAAAAGCCTTACTGAATCCAGATACGCAATGTCTACTGCACCAGGTTGATCAATTACTTTAGCCACCTAATTAAAAAACCAATAAGATTCGTTTGGCATGTAAAACCCATGTTTTTTTTGATCTTGAAATCCATGTGACTTTAGATGTTCAACAATCATCTACTTTAGCTAAACTATTCCCTAAATCATGTGTATTAATATAATATATATATAATGTGTGAGCGTTTTGGCAAGATGGTAGATTTTATCAAAATGGAGAATTTTCCACATTCCAGTCCAAAATTCAACCACCAGTGACACCATTTTTAAGTTCTCTAAAAAGTTACTTCTGTAACACACCTTGCAGTATAATGAGCGTGGCTGGTCCTTACTGCTGTGTGGTTCATTTAACAGTGTCAGACGTAATTTAGAAGGACATTCTGCACCTAACGCTTTCTGCCAGGACAGGAATATATAATGTCATTTGCATGCTATGAAAATAGATATAGAGATACTATATGAATTTCATATGTTTTGGCAAAAGTTTATAAAATATTGTAAACTGCATCTTTTTTACTTAGGTTTACTTCCCATCCTAAATTTTTCACTATTTTAAATTTTGGACAAGACATTTTAAAAAGAATTGAATATTTGGATGAACTAAAACATATATTTACTCAGTAATCCCAAAGCTTCCATAGTAAATAGTGAGACACAGAGAGAAAAACACAGCAGCAGATGCTATAATACAGAGTTAATTACTAAATTAATTTTGGAATAAAATGCTGCTTCTATCCTCCTGTTAGAGTTATAGAGCTCAATTCTTTTTTCTGTAAGATTGTATGATTTAATGCATTACATTTTCAAATATGACTGTAATGGCGATATAAAAGTAATTACAAAAGTAATTAAAGGGGAATTTTACAGATTTAAGCATTACCAAATATATGCATTGAAACTATCTGTTACCTGTGATTTTTGCTTGTCAAGCAATGTAATTGTATTAGTGATATCTGTTTACAGATGTCAGGGAATCAGAGAATTGTGGCAGAATGTGACACAACTAGCATATTTAGTGTCCCGAAGTAGGTCTGTTAACAGGTCTCTGTATTGGAGAACAATGATATGACCAACAGATTGCGTGTCTGTAGATGGAAGACATGGAGGATGGCTGTCTTTACCAGACTGTAGTGGGATTTTGGCAGATAGAGTCATGGAATTAGTAGACGGTAGCATGAACTTGGCAGACTAGAAGTCTGTACAGGAACTGAGTGTCTGTAACAGCAATATTGGACAGATTGGTGATAGTAGCAGGAACGTGAAAGACTGTACCAGGAACTATGTCTGTGACTGAAATCTGAGAGACTTTAAAAGGAAATTAAACAACATGGGAGCCTGCCCTATAGGAGGGTAACTACTTGGGAGGGGCATTACCGGTTTACAGTGGTGACCTCTCCATTAGAATATCAGACTGGTCCCACCCATCACTAGAGTCCAGACCCGAAATGTATGGCAAGCCTCCCCTGCACGAGTTATACAGCAACCATAGACATTTGTTTCAGCTTCTCATAGGCCTCATTTGTGTGGTATGGCCGATATTCCTCTAAGTGCAGTGAGCCAGGGATCCACTTCAGGGCATATCCTGAATAATCTAAGGTGGGAAAAAGGACACAAGGAAGAACATAAGAGTCAACAGATAATCACAGCAAGAAAACCAGGAAATACCATAGACCAGGAAAGACGCTCCATTATAGAAAATTCTGAGAAACTCTGCTATATAAAGACAACATGGAGCCAGAGATTCAACAGGAAAAAACTTCTGCAGGTCTCTTCAACACTCCTCTATCTGACCAGGAAGCATCCCCACCAAGGAACCTTTCCAACATGTTTTTTGGTGTTTGTGCCTGTGTTCTCTTTCTGCATGCACAAGCGGACATACGGACCTAAAGGGAATCCTACTTTGAATATCACGCATACTCTGTGAGTGCATAGAGGAAATTCATAAGCCAATATTTTTGCTTTTTATACGTCTGCACCATCACTTTTTTTGTACTTCTTTTTATTTTTTCATGGTTGGTTGACACGAGCGCACCTGGTTGGATTATGTTTTCTGAGTATTTCAGGAACTGCTGACCTACTGGGATTTTCACGCACAACCATCTCTAGGGTTTACAGATAAAGGTCCGAAAAAGAGAAAATATCCAGTGAGCTGCAGTTGTGTGGACAAAAACGCCTTGTTGATATCAGAGGTCAGAGGAGAATGGGCAGACTGGTTCGAGATGACAGGAAGCAGTGGCGGGGCCCAAGGGGTGCCGAGTGGTTGCTGAAGACGACCGCTCGGCAACTCTTGGCCCCCCCTGACTGACAGACATCCAGGACTCCGCTGATGGCCGCCGCCTGCCTCAGCTCCTGTGTTGGAAGCGTGAGGCGTTTGTCTCGGGTGCCGGCTGACACCACCCGAGACAAACGCTTCCAACAAGGTTGCAGGTAAGTGAGGGGGGATAGATTTCTGAGGAAGGGGGGTTGGGGAGAGGGCGGGAGATCCTGAAAACGGTTAGGAGGGAGGGATCTGAAAACGGAGGTTAGGGAGAGGGGCGTATCCTTGAGAAAGGGTTGGGGAGGGGGAGATCCTAGAAACGGGGTTGGGAGGGGAGGGGAGATCCTAGAGAAGGGGGGTTAGGTTTATGATGGAGGTACATCCTAGAGAGGGGGTTAGGAGGGGAGGTAGATCCTTGAGATTGAGGGTTAGGGAAGGAGAAAGAGAGTCCTGACAAGGGGGTGTTTAGGAGATGAGAGAGGAGATCCTGAGAGGGGTTTAGGGGAGAGGGGAGATCTGAGATGGTTAGGGAGAGGGAGACTTTCAGAGGGGGTTAGGGAATGATAGAGGAGATCCTTGAGTGGGTTAGGGAGGGAGAGGGAGATCTGAGATAAGGGGAGTTAGGATATGAGAAGAGAGTCTCTGAGAAGAGGGTTAGGGAGGGAGAGGTGAGATCTTGAGAAGGGGGTTAGGGGAGAGGGGAGATCCTGAGAAGGGGTTAGGGAGGATGAGGGAGATCCTTGAGAATGGGGTTAGGAAGAAGAGGAGGGAGCGGAGAAGGGGGTTAGGAGAGGGAGAGGGGGAGATCGGGGTAAAGGATAGATGGGTTGGGTGGTGGGGCCTTACAGATTTTCGCACCGGGGCCCTGAAGTTTCTAGTTATGCCCCTCACAGGAAGGCAACAGTAACTCAAATAAACACTTGTTACAACCAAGGTATGCAGAATACCATCTCTGAACCTTGAAGCAGATGGGCTACAGCAGCAGATGACCACACAGAGGGCCACTCCTGTCAGCTAAGAACAGGAAACTAAGGCTACAATTTGCACAGGCTCACCAAACTTGGACAATGGAAGACTGGAAGAATGTTGCCTGGTCTGATGAGTCGCAATTCCAGCTGCGATATTCTGATGGCAGGGTCAGACTTTGGAGTAAACAACATGAAAGCATGGATACATCCTGCCTTGTATGGTGTCTGTGTAATGGCGTGGAGGACATTTTCTTGGCACTCTTTGGACCCCTTAGTACCAATTCAGCCTACTTGAGTATTGTTGCCGACCATGTCCATCCCTTTATGACTACAGTGTACCTATCTTGTGATGGCTACTTCCAGCAGGATAATGCACCATGTCACAAACTTTACATCATCTCAAACTGGTTTCTTGAACATGACCATGAGTTCACTGTACTCCAATGGCCTCCACAGTCACCAGATCTCAATTTAATAGAGCACCTTTGGGATGTGGTGGAATGAGCGATTCGCATCATGGATGTGCAGCTGACAAATCTGCAGCAACTGCGTGATGCCCATGATGACCAAAATCTCTGGGGAATGTTTTCCAGCACCTTGTAGAAAGTGTGCCACGAAGAATGAAGGCAGTTCTTAAGGCAAAGGGGGATCCAATTTGGTACTATTTATCTAGCTATCTATTATTATTACTGTATTTGCTCGATTATAAGACGACCCTGATTATAGACGACCCCAAAATCAAATATTAATTGGAAAAATACAAAAGCCTGAATATAGACACCTATAGGAAAACTATTTTCTTATTTAATAAAGCTATGATTGAAAATATATATTTTATTCCTTTGTTGCCAACTGCCCCAATTGTACATCTGCCCCAGAAATGACCTATACCCCTATTATTTACTTACTCTGCTTATGATGTGCCTTTTAACCTCTATATATGCCCTCTGCCCCCTTGATATGCCTTATACTATATGCCACTCTCAAGGGCTGTGCATCATCATGCCTTATCCTTTAATCCTTATTTTCTCTCTCGGCGCCATTATCAACCTTGAACTCAATTCACTTTGGATGTTCAGACTGTTTTCTAAGGCTCTATTCAGAATAAAGCCTCATCTCAATCTGATCCTGAGAAGCTTTACTAGATATCCGTTTGAGCCGTTATTCTCTTCACCTTCTGACCATCAAGTCATCAATTCAAGAGCCTTTCCTTCATTTTTTTTAGTGGCTAAAGTGCTTTCTTTACCTCCTGAATTTGCTCCAAAAGTTCAGTCACCTTATTATATAGAACAGGAGATTATCTTGCCTATTTCTTCCCTTCCTCTTCTACCCCTGAAAAAGAGATGCCTTGTTCCTTAGTGCTCTGGAGGTGTCTCTCGCTATATCTGGTCAGACCCAAAAAGTGGAGGAAATTTTTCCGTCTGTCCATGGCTTCTTCAGGACCCAGTAAAGACCAGAGTGTCTCAAAATTAACTTTGGCTAGGTAGATCATCCTTACCATTCATATGGCCTATTCCTTAGCCAACAAGACTTCACTGGTGGGCGTACTTTACGCTGGCTGTGTCAACATCCTTGCTTTTCCTGTAACAGATCTGCAGATCACCCATTGGACTAGCCACCACACATTTGTTCACTATAGAGAATTGACAGCTTCTCTAAACAAGACATTATCTTCAGCAGGAAGGTTCTGGAGGGAGCTATGACATGATTAATTGATTATTGTTGATTATTGCCCCCCATTATTTTCTCTGGTACATCTATCTCCAGTTTTTACCAGGGATTGCAGTTAATTGAAGTTAATTCTAGAAGAGAGTCTCTTTTCCCAGTTGATCTCTGCTGAGACCTTATTTCCCTCCATTTTGTATTTATCTTTTGTTAATAAGGTAATTTATTTTGGCATTTCCTACATCTATATAGTTGGTCTTTTTATTCATTGAAGTGAAGGGGTTTTTATTTTCTTTTAAAATCCTGCCCTATCTCAGGTACAGAGGAGGAGTCCATCTCCAGGTGTCACCAGGGATCAACAGGGAAAAGAAGCTCTCTCCTAGAAATTAGATGTACGTACACGTAGGTGTACGTTTAGGATTGGTGTATTTACCAGTAGTGTAAACAAATATTTTCTGTATAGAAACTTAGTGATAGTCCATACTTAATATACTGAAGTGGGGTTGCAGTGCTTAGGTTGTGTAGAATTTAGAAAACTAAATACATGCCGTAGTTATAAACTAGATAATTTACATTTAACCTATTTTGTCATAGTAAATAACACTATTTTGCTGGCTTGTCAAAAATTTTTCAATGAAAATAAATGCACACACAAATAAATTACAATAGCTATTTCTGTTTTTCCACTGGTACATATTTGTGAAATGGTATTATTAAGTGCTTTAAGAAAACAGTTTGTTGCCTGCATTTTTTTATAGCGCTTAGTGAAATGCTAATATGTTTATTTTTCCAAAGAATTGTCTACATCGTTTCACTTTCTTATTAGCACAAGTGTAGACCGCTGTCAAAATGATGGCTATAAACTTTTCTGCTGTTTTATTAGTTTTTATAGCTGTTTATAATTCTGAATAAAAATACAATGACTCATTTATACAACTGAAAATTGCTAAAATGCCAAATGGAAGTTTTACTTGGAATGATAGGCAGAGGTTTTCAAATTATCTTCTATCAACATTGTTTACCTTCTTAATTATGTTTTTATACAGAAATCACCTTGCCCTTTGTGGCTGGCATATATCAGCTCTGTATTTCTTATGCTGCCGGGACTTGCCGCCGGCGGACAGTCTACCACACAGTCCTGGACGTTCACATTAGCAGGAGGAGCACCAGTGACGAGCAGCAAGAGGTGGGGAAATCTGGACACCAGACTTCAAAATCCAGAACTGCTCAGGCAAGATACTCTAGTGTGGTTGTCAGGATTCCACCCAGTCAGCCTGGACTCTATATTAATTCGGGTGTTTTGTCTGTTCCAGCCTCTAGAGGCCATCTGTCAGATCATAAGGGGCAACCAATCCCCCTAAATACCTGTTGATTCCATCATTCCAGGCCTTGATGTTGCAGTGTATATAGCTTACTGCTGTTGCTCTGTGTTCTGGTCCTGTGCTACTGCTAGCAGTTTTATGTGGATTCTACCCGTTTCGACCCTGCTCATCATGACCTTCCAGCCTTGTTCCTGTTGTGTGTGCGCTGTCCAAGGGCTTCCAGGCTTGTTTGCTGTCCAAAGGCTTCCAGCGTCTATCCAGCACCTCGTCCGAGGACCTTCCAGCCATGTTGCCTGCCAAATCTAGTCCTGGTTTCTATGTTCTCTGTGGCAGGCGGATCTGTCCCACGCCTAAGGAACGGGACCTGTAGGGGGATATCTTTGATCTCCCTCTAACCGGCGGTGCACCTGACCTCATTACTCACTGGCAGCATTGCAAGACCTTGCATTTCTTTGCTCTCTCATGATGCTGCCAGCGAGTGATCATGGTAAACCCCACAGTCACCGGGATATGACATAGCTCTGTAGTAAGGTGGGGGTACACCATAATAGAGGCCTGAAAGAAGGACTTCAGAAAGGAGAAAGTGATGGGGAGAGATAGTAGAGGATAGATAGAAAAAAGGATAAAGATATATGCGAGAGATAGAGAGAGGGGTAGAAAAGAGAGAGATAGTGAGAAAAGTGATAGGCAAATGGCATTAATAAGGAATAAGGGCAGAGACTGGGAGAAAAGGGAGAGATGAGACAAAAGAGAGACATAATAAGAGCTAGAGAGAAAGGAGAGAAATAAATATAAAATAAATATATTTATATTTAATATATATATAAAATAAATATCTCTGCATCAGCCTTGCCTGTCCCAGTCCTGCTTTTCTGCCTGTTGTGTGCCTGGTATCCCCTGCAACTGGGCTCCTACCCGACCTGCTTGCCCAAGTCCTGACATCAGGAGACTGTTCTGCTCTGTGAGTGCAGATTGGCCACTGCATAAAACGGGGTACACCAATGCAGATGTAGTAGGTCCACTGCACCCAAGTACCCCTGTTACCAAGCGCACCCAGGTACCGCTTTGACCAAGCGCATTTAAGTTCACTGTCTGTGTACAATGCTTTTACACAGGCTGTATGGTATTAGCAGCATTGCACTTAACGTTTACATTCCAGTGTTGTGTACACACTACTAGCCACATATTCTCATTCCAACCCAGTTAGGTGAGCAGATACTGCTAGTGAGCCCTAAGTTTTACTAAATATTACATTTTGCCAGATATTTTGGGCTGGAAAACGTATATATTTGCCTACATGATTTGGTTTCTTTCAGTTGTAGTGCCTTGATCATGTGTATCTGAATAATGTGGTACATTCAATAGTGTCATTGTCTGATTGGAATACTCAAATCAAACAATGGAAGTCCTTCATTTAGGCTTTTGTATCAGGTTTCTCAACCCTTTGGATGTCTGTACTTTATGTGATGATGACTGTGCTGCTCCCCTTCATTATGTGATTGAAGAAAGGCAGACCATGATGAAATTAAAATCACCCCCCAAAAAAATAATTCTGCAGATGCCTATGACCCCAATGTCTGTTTTCCACTTTTAACAGCTAACTTTTCATATTCTACCTTTCATCGTTTGTCACAGCCCAAAGAAATAAATAACCTTTCATATTAAGTACTACATGTTTGTCCATTACACTATTATTTGCTGGTCTTATAATATTTTACATGGACTTGTCTTTGCCACTAAGTTGTGCGATGGTAGCTATGTCATTTACCTTTTAATATTTTTAAGTATCTAAGTTGTATTTATAAAGACAATATGCATCTATTTCAAAACATATAAAATAGCTTCACTTGTGGGAAACCTCTAGAGAAGGGAGCTCTTAGTTATTATCTACAGTGATGTAAGGGAGATCTAACCATAAATGAAGAAATTAATTAACGTTTTAATAAAGATTTTCATTGACCGCTGCTGCGACACATTACAGCACGGTATGGCATGATTCAGGATTTTTTATCCTTTTTTATCACCATGGAAGAATCTAAATATCTAGATCTCAGAAGCATAACTTGTCTTGAGGGAGAAAGTGAAAAATATAAATTGTTATGTGTGCATGAACACTATTAGTCTTTTTCTAACCTCTACCATCAGATGTGCTGTAGTTTTCATTGAATTTACAGAGAATATTCTGCATATTCTTAAACCATCTGCAAAGTCCTGGTATTGTCTATGTTTACCGCATTAGTGATATCAACAGCATTGATAATCCAAGAACCACATTGTAGGTTTCTTCAGTCTAGTAACTAGTATGTTAGCAATATAATTGCACTTATGTTTCAAAAATATTCTAATTTGTGTGAAAATACTATACTAATAAATCTGTTTTTAGGATGCAGTTACCTGGTTGTTTGTCAAATGCTATATGGAAATATTGTTCAGTGCCATTCGCTGTTTGGTGTCAGTGTAATTTCCCTGTAAAATTGCATTCAGGATGGTAACGCATTATGCGTCAATGACATTGGTGTAAAATACTTTGTTAAAGATGTTTGAGATAATGTTCTCCTATCATACAGTAGTTGATACCATAAAAAATATTGCTTGCAGCACAAAGGTCACTCTCAAAATCAGAAAGTATTGTTATCCTGGGTATTATAATTCTATACACGTCTACACACATTTATATACTAACCAGGGTATATGAAATGTACTTTTCATCAGGGTCATCTACCTAAAGTTAAAAGATGCTTCTAAGAGTAGCTATGAAATCCAGAACAGGTTTCCGGGCAGTCCCACCACCCCAATACAAAACTGTGATGTTGCACTTGATTCCCTGCTCCTCTGAACGCTTTACTAGTGACTGAAAATATTTACAGTTTAAACTTTTCTAATTAGTTAAATAATTGACAAAAATTAATATCTGCTACTGCTCATACTTTGCTACAGGAACTAATTTATTCCAAATCAACCAGCTAAATCTATTAGTAATTTGAGCGAGCCTGTGCGCTTGACAATTCACTTATTATTTCTTAAAATACACTATATGCAAGGTGGCATATTTTGGTAAATTGCTCAAATACTATCAACAGGAAACCACAATTGAGTGCTAATTATTTCAAACCACCAGAGAGTAGAAATAACCATTATTAATAAGCTCTGCATTTTAAAGTACATTTTTGATACAAACATATTACATTAAATTAATGCAAATTTGCAAGTTTGCAACTACATTGGGCTTGTATTATAAATTGACCTTTAAAATGTCCTATTTTTAGTGGTCTTGTAAAACCAAAAATATATAATGCCTTGTTAGGTTAGGAGGGTTTTTTTTATGCTGTATCCCCTTTACATTGAATAATGCATTTGATCTTGTATTCGCCTAAATCATATTCTAAATAGGCTTTTCCTATGTCTTGTATGACATGATTTAGTTTATAACATTTGTCTTCAACAATTTATCAAACAGTATAAATGTATCTTTGAGTTTCTTTTATTTGTGCATATAGACGAACAGTTTGGCAAAAACAGTTGCTCAAAAAGTGAGAAAAGTAGAAATGTCTGCCCTGGTAGAATTGTGCACCCCCTTGCCAAAATGTTTGCTATTAATAGTGTTACACATACTTGGCTTCTCCAATCACTCCAAGAGGGCAGCAAAGGAAGGTAGAGTAGATAAATTGACCATAGCAGATAAAACACAAAAGAAGGCCAACAAGGAACGTGCGTCCAGGCATATCCAGCCACTGATTGATCTTAACTAATTGTTCTAGGTTATCATCAAAAAAGTAGTTCCACACCCACACCAGAACAGAAACCCCCAATTGTGTGAAAAATACCATGTTTCTAAAGACTTGATATCTACCCATATTGGAGTGTGGTCAGAAATCACTTTTGTCATAGAAATGTAGAAGTGTAACCTATTTTAAAGACTATTTAGAATTCCCAGCGGTATGATCACTGGTAACTAATTAACAGTATAAGTAATATGTTTAGTATACAGTCTGTCACCCTGTTACCTGATAACAATAGTTCCTTTTGTGCCATTTTGTTTACAAGGGTGTATCGTATAGAAGTATTCACTCCAAACCACCAGGTCATGTGGGTTGTATCCCCGGTTCTTCACTTTCATGAGATTGGTTGGAGATGCTTACAGGGAAGGTTGTTTGCCAGGGCCTATGCACTTTTGTGGAAAGGTGCAAAAGTACTGGGAATGTCCCAGCTGTCCTTGGCTCAGGATTATTGTGAGTCTAGGTGTTTCCTTTCAGTGCCCAGAATATGGGATTCACCGTATGGAGAGCGAAAAATCCATCTCTGAATTTCAGGATCTCAGGATCAGTTAACTACTTATCAGGGGCGTACCTAGAGTATTTGGCACCTGGGGCGGATCCTGTATGTGGCACCCCCCCCACATACACTTTAAAACTGCATTGCTTCTACCGTTATATACCGGCGCAGACACTGAAGGTGGTACAGCATTACTGTTATCATTATATACATTGACGGTGGTACAGCATAACACTTATCACTATATACTGAGGCACACATTGACAGTGGTACAGCGTAATCCCTATCACTATACACTGAGCCAGGCATTGACAATAGTGCAGCATAACTCCTATCACTATATACTAAGCCAAACATTGATGTGGTGTAGGCCTACCACTTCATTGTCTGGCTTAGGGATGCCCTGAAACGAATTCTGGACTGAAACCGAAAATGCAGCATTTACCTGGCCGAAACCGAATATGACCCCCCCACACCATAAAAAAAATCTAACACTTTTATTTAAAGTAAGAAACACACCAAAATAGGACAAAACAATTAAATAACAATATTAATAATATATATATGTAACCAAAGAAAAAATGGGCACTCACGGGTCTTTGCAGTAAAGTGCATTAAACACTAGTTTATTTCAATCAGCACGGCCAACGTTTCGGACCACCTCCAGTCCTTTCTCAAG
>VKOC01030071.1:0-11785 GCA_009364415.1 Spea multiplicata
TGCTTTGCTTTGTGTACTTATTGGTCATTTTTATTCTACCAGTGACCCAGGAATGCCTTTTATGCTTTGACAGTTGTGTACTCCTCTATTTTTTGTATATTTTTTATTGGCAGGTACTGAGCAGCCCCTGTGCCTCATTAATGATTTCCAGAGGCGGCTTTAAATGACAGATTGATTCGTGAATTTCTCCTGAGGAAGCCGAGATAGAAATCGGCGAAACGCTTTGAGATATTTTACAATTATTGAAATCGGGACTTTACAAGGACTGGCTGATTATCCATTTTATCTTTGTGAAGGACACTGCTTTTATGCATAACCCATATGTTATGCCCATCCTTTTGTAAGTTTTTAATCTATACTTATCTTTCGTTTCCTATCTTCTACACAGAAATTCCAAGACAGATAATAGTCTGGATTTTCGATGAGCGATCACTTTCAAGTACACTTGTGAGTGCAACTAATATCATATTTTTTGTTTTTCTGTTTGAATTTATTACACTATATTTGTTTTATTTTTTCCCACATATCTATGCGCCCGGATTTTTTTACATAGCGGCTTTAAATTGCATGAAAGCCTTATTGGGTTAAAATGCAAATCAGTCTACGGATTCAGCTCCTTGGTAAGCAATATTCATTTCCAGGAAATATTAGATAGGATTCGCGAAACTTGTGGTACTTTGAAGTAGTGGCGGCCACAGCAGCCTTTCAAAAAATGGTGGATACCTTTCTAGGTTTTCAGGGTTCGAGTTATTTAATTGTGTTTGTCATGTTGAGCAAGATATGAAACACTGGCGTAACTACAGGCGTGACGTGACCTTCCGGTGCTCCGTCAAAGCCCCGGCAGCAGCAGAGACTGTCTGAGCTCATCGTGCAGACGTTCACTGGCTGGCACTGTCAGTCGGTGAACGCTTGTGGGATACATGCAGATAACCGCTGCTGGCAGAGAAGCAGCAGAGGTTGTCTACGCACATCACGCAGTTGTCCACTGGCTGCCCCGCAAGACACCATGGAGTCTGGGGATGCATTGGTAAGTCTGGGGGATGGGGGTAGAGCGGCATATCAGGGTGGTATTTAGCATATCTGGAGGGCAGAGTGGCATATCAGGGGTTATAAAGCATGTATGGAGGCATATCAGGGTGGTATTAAGCATATATGGGGGCAGAGGGGCATATGTGGGGAGCAGAGTGACATACCAGGGGGCAGACGAGCACATCTATAAGTAAGGTGCATTATGAATCAAGAGGGAGGACCTTAAAATGGCTATTGGCTTGTGATCATAGATGTGTACTTTTGTGTGTGTGAGCATGGATGTGTACTTGTGTGTCTGTGCGTGTGCATGGATGTGTGTGTAATTGCCTGTGTGTGTGAGCATACATATGTAAGTGGGGTGAGATTGAGTGTGTGTTAGCGAGTATGAGTAAGTGTGTGTAGTTTGTGTGTTTACATATGCTGTATGTTGGAAGGGGGGCAAGGGGCAATGATGACTTGGAGTGGGGTTCTACTTTCAGTTTAGCGGTTATGAGAGATTGTTATTGAGGCATGACGACCCGAAGCTTATGGGTGCCAGTGTAACAGAGTGACTATTAGACTAGAAACACTAAGGTCAACATACCTTTTCCTACACTTTTCACAACTGGCTTAACGTGTTCCATAAAATATTTTGATGAGCCTTTGTATTGTATCTACCCAGGCTTCTTGATACCACATTGTTCTATTGTTCTCATAGTCTTTCCTTTTTCATCCACAATTGTCCTTTCCCCACCTCCCCTTTGACTTCTCATGTCATTCATTAAGAATTAACTATCCGTTTTTCTCTTTTTCTTGTAGAAAGTGAGTTTGTATGGTGCTGTTACCCTCTAATGTATGACGGTCTGAATAGCTAGTTCTTTAACTGTTATAGGAATGTCAACCTAAAGGAAAATACACTGTACCATTGCCCATGTAGTAATTGAAGATAATTACAAGATAGTGTGATAAACTAAAATTAAAACCCACTGTGCAGGCCTGGGGAATATGATGCCACCATATCAAACAATATATAATAATAATTGAAACTTCCTACAAAGCAGTCACACTTTTCTATTGTTGTTTAGAAGCTCATATTTCCATTCCATTCAAATATTATGTTTTCTTGCATTAATTCAATGTATGGTAAACCTGTTGAAGGGGTTGTTTATCCATAATTCCTGTACGCATATTAATTTGCTCATTACAGCATGCTTTAGAAATTTGTTTTCCTTACCTTGGCTTTTGATCTAATGTATACTCATCAAATGTGTTTTAGTGTTAATTAATTTTGGCCTGATTATTTTAGCGAAATGTCCCATTCCGTTTGACATCACTCAGATGTGTCAAACTCGGTAGCACGGGTTTGATTAGCAATGTATTTTTCATTAGTCTAGAAAGGTGATGACAATAATGAACAAGAAAATGATCTTTTAACAAACTGGCAAAGAAAAAGAATCTTGGCTTTCTACGTGATGCTAGTAATATGATCGCGGATGGACTCATAGGGCATAGTGAGATTTTCATCAGCCTAAATTATAAGCTTCACAAGAATTTACAAAGCTGACAGATTTCTCAGCACTGAAACAGCAGAACAGATAAACGTTTCAGGGTAAATACAGTGAACATATGAACACCTTAGCTAGTGTCCCCAGGCTTAAGTACTAGCGATATCCTAGAACACCTCAACCCTTTGAATGCCGGTTATGTATGACTTCCCAAAGTGAAAATGTGTTGCAACCCCGAGCACTAAAAGGATTATAAATTGGGAAAAAAGTACCTATTTAAAAAAAATATATATAATTACTGTTTTTATTATTACAACAAAACCAATGTAAAACAGAAAATGTTCTAAAGGTAGCACTAGGAGACAAAAATATTAGATGGATATAAAATGAAGACAAATCGAGTGACAAAGAGGATGAAGCAAACTTCAAACATCATTGCTCCCTGGAACAAACAAAATTGGCGATGACTACTTTTTTTTAGTTGTGATGAATATGCAACAATAAGAATATATATAAAAGAATATCCAGATAATAAAGCCAGTATTCTGTCAGGCTTGGCACTGAACATTCATCCTGCAATGGTGTGTGCTAACCTAGTCACATGCTGTTGGCAGAACTCATGATAATTTAATAATGTTTGTTTTTCAGCTGACTGTAATATCTTGTTTCTGCTATTTTCTTACATCAGCATAACTTGGATGGAATAGTGTGTCACTTCTTTTTTGCAAAATGTCTAAACAATAAGCACTTTATTGGGTATTATTTCCTGAGAATCGGTCATCTTTCATGCTTAATGTTTGAAATAGTTTCCTTTTATGCACTAATCACAAAAAGCCTTACCTACCAGCGATCCTGTCTCGTCAAATTTGAGTCTGTCCTGGCATGAAAATACTGCCTATGCACAGTGCGCAGGCAACATTGCGTTTTAACTGTGTATGAGCTCCAAACTATGCAGTATCTGTACTGGGTAGCCTAGAGCTCAAAGCTGTGGGGTCACCCGGAGTGCATGGTCCCGTCCCTTTTAGGCCCCACCTCTAGGCTCCACCCAATTTGCTGCCAGGGATTCTGGAAGGAGAAGGTGGGTATGAAAAGCTAATTTGCGTAAAGGAAATATTAAAACTTGAATTTAGACCAGTGGATATTGTTCTCATATACTTACTGATTACTTTTCACATATTTCCATTTCTTGTTGCATAAAGTACCTATACATACTGTATATACAGTGGGGCAAAAAAGTATTTAGTCAGCCACCAATTGAGCAAGTTCTCCCACTTAAAAAGATGAGAGAGGCCTGTAATTTTCACGATAGGTACACTTCAACTATGAGAGACAGAATGGGGGGGAAAGAATACAGGAAATCACATTGTAGGATTTCTAATGAATTCATTGGTAAATTCCTCGGTAAAATAAATATTTGGTCACCTACAAACAAGCAAGATATCTGGCTCTCACAGACCTGTAACATCTTCTTTAAGAGTCTCCTCTGTCCTCCACTCGTTACCTGTATTAATGGCACCTGGGGCTCCACGCAAGATCTCACCCCATGGTGTCAAAATGATCACAAGAACGGTGAGCAAAAATCTCAGAACCACACGAGAGGACCTATTGAATGACCTGCAGAGAGCTGGGACCAAAGTAACAAAGGCTACCATCAGTAACACACTACGCCACCAGGGACTCAAATCATGCAGTTCCAGATGTGTCCCCCTGCTTAAGCCAGTACATGTCCGGGCCCATCTGAAGTTTGCTAGAGAGCATTTGGATGATCCAGAAGAGGATTGGGCGAATGTCATATGGTCAGATGAAACCAAGGTAGAACTTTTTGGTAGAAATTTCAACTCGTCGTGTTTGGAGCAGAAAGAATGCTGAGTTGCATCCAAAGAACACCATACCTACGGTGAAGCATGGGGGTGGAAACATCATGCTTTGGGGCTATTTTTCTGCATAGGGAACAGGACGACTGATCGGTGTAAAGGAAAGAATGAATGGGGCCATGTATTGTGAGATTTTGAGTGAAAACCTCCTTCCATCAGCAAGGGGATTGAAGATGAAACGTGGCTGGGTCTTTCAGCATGACAATGATCCCAAACACACCGCCTGGGCAACGAAGGAGTAGCTTCGTAAGAAGCATTTCAAGGTCCTAGAGTGTCCTAGCCAGTCTCCAGATCTCATCCAGATCTCAACCCCATAGAAAACCTTTGGAGGGAGTTGAAAGTCCGTGTTGCCCAGCGACAGCCTCAAAACATCACTGCTCTAGAGGAGATCTGCATGGAGGAATGGTCCAAAATACCAGCAACAGTGTGTGAAAACCTTGTGAAGACTTACAGAAAACCTTTGACCTCTGTCATTGCCAACAAAGGGTATATAACAAAGTATTGATATGAACTTTTGTTATTGACCAAATACTTATTTTCCACCATAATTTGCAAATAAATTATTTAACAATCAATGTGATTTATGGACTTTCTGGTCTCATTCTGTCTCTTATAGTTGACGTGTACCTATGATGTCTAGCGGGGCAGGCGGGGGACATCTGCACGATACGCATGGACAACTTCAGGTGCTGGCACTTCCGCCGCAGGAAGATACGAATTGTGGGGGGAAAAAGTGCGGCCTATATTCGGGCAACTACGGTATATGCTGTAGTAGGGAAACCAAACCAAATACATGAAACCACTGTACATTACATTTATTTGTATAGCGCAAGTAGATTACGTGTCGCTTTACAATCAGAGTTGGTAGGATAAGTTCAAAATCACAAACAATAATACATTTTAAGAGGAGGGCCCTGCTTTTGCAAGATTACAATCTAGTCAGTTGAGGGGAAAGTTGACAGTAGGAGAGGACTTCTTGGATGAGTTGATTGAGTCAAGATAAGCTGTTGAGGTTGTTGGTTGTTCAGATGGCTTAGACAGGATGTTGGCTGAGAATGTTATGAGGAAAGGTTGTATGGTTCTCGAAAGAGGTGACGTAAAGTTCGTGTTTGTTTTTTGTTTGTTTTTTGGGGGGGGTTTTCTTTCTTATTCGACAAAATTTGTTCGTCTGGTTGCCATGGAGACAAGAAATAAATGCGTATAAGAAGTTCTATAGGGAATTTGAGACCAATGGATGGAAGAAAGAGGGTCAAAATTAGCTTAGGGTTATATGGTTAAGGTTAAGGATAGTAGTGGACTGGTTATATGACCTTAATTAATGTAATTAATGATCTTACATAAATCAAAATATTAGAGAGTCTTAGACACTGGGAGAACTAGTAGGCTGAGGCTCACCAAGTCACACACAGATTCTCACTCTGAAAAAATGCTTAGACATAGCACAGCAGTGTCACAAAAGTAGTCAGAGTGAAATGAATGGATCCCCTGTCTGCTCTGCTCTTATATACTGTATGCTCTCTTCACTACTGGTCTACTTTTTATTCTTTGAAAGATGCAGCACACCCATTGGACAAACCCTCAGGATGATGAACGTAGATTTATTTATTGCGCACATTCAATTTTTGTTTATTTCTTCCAATGTTGCATTTACTCGTTATTTGGACAAATGGGCAGTATATTTGGATACGAGGGTAGCGGTATAAGGGGGTGCAGAGTTGTTGAAGGCTCTGTAGGTCAGGGGCAGGGGCTTGAATTTAACTCTGAAGGAAATGGGGAGCCAGTGGAGTGATTGGCACAGAGGAGGGACAGTGACAGAGAAATGGATTGTAAAGAATGTAAAACATCAATAATCCCATTTGTGACGGAAGCCTCCGTCACTGGGACCACTGGAGAGGCCTGACTGCCAGCCTCCTCCCTATTGACTATGGGCCTTTGGTTTGTAAAGACTTCTGTGGCTACCCCAGCAGTATATCATCCCATCACTGGCTGAGGGGATTATCTCCAGCAGACAGCCAGGATCTGCAACCAGGGAGTGACCACCATTCTTTCAGTTTAATGTTGTATAAATCAGTCTCCCCCCCTATTGTATTGTTAATCTCGTTACTGCCCCTGTTGTCTCTGGGAGGCAGATTAAGGGGGCGGTTTGTGTTCCAATATCTTGTTTTGTGTAAATGTGTGTTTTGCTGGATATATCCAGCTCTGTGTGAGAAATAAATCAGTCTTCGTTTTGGTTTTACCCTACACTGAGTCTCGGCTAGTGACTGGGGAACCGGGAAAAGTGTGTTGCCCCAGGCTAAGGGATCACAAGACAGCGGAGGTAGTCGGTCTTTGGTGGCCTGCGATTATTATGGGATAGTCTTCAGGAGGATCCGGACTTCGGAAGTACAGCGGAGTGGCGTATTGAGCTAGGACATCCGGGATTTCAAGGAGTGGGACCTCCCAGATGCACTAGGACTTAAAGGTGAGTTTTTAATTACACAGGAGTGGGAACTGGAGAAGGCATATAAAAAACTGTTTGACCGCGTTCAACAGAATGCCCCAGTGTCCAGGGATTTTGTGGATGTGATTGAGTGGTCATCTGAGGATGTTGATCCACGCGGGGTGGATGGGACTGCGGTCTCCACCCCTGAGTCACAGGGATACTGGGCAGCTAATCCAGATCTGATACCAGAGCTATGTGACTTTACACCACAACCGGATCCAGAGATTGTGGATCTAATTGATTTTACATCTGAGGATGTTGGTCCGGGAGGGCTTGCAATTGGCTTTCCTTCCCAGGGAAAGGAAGAAAGTTTTCTGGGTGTAGTGGATGGGACTGCGGTCTCCACTAGCACCCACACAGCTGAAGAGCTAGCAACAGGGCAGAGCGCTGCTGGCTTCTGCCCCACACCTTCAATGGCTACAGGGATCCAGGGAGATGCGGCAGCCGGCCCATCTCCCCAGCGGCAGCTAACATGTCCGGGAGAGGAGGAACGGATCCTCCCTCCCCAGCGGCAGGCCGACCCACAAGATTCCCTAACCCCAGCTGAAGCGCTGGCAACCGGAGAGAGCATCGCTGGCCTCTGCCTAGCACCTACCAAAGCTGCAGGAATTCAGGGAGATACAGCAGCCGACCCGCATCCCCAGCAGAAGCAGGGAGGTGGAACAGTTGGCCCATCTTCCCAGCGTCAGAACCTAATTCCGGTACCGGATCAACCTGACCTTCCTCCTCAACGGCAGTAGGAGCACCAGGGAGGGAATGCAGGCGGCATCCCTCCCCAGCAGTACCCGGGAGATGGCGCAGCCGGCCCATCTTCCCCGCAGGAGCACTAATTTAAACTGACTGACTACGGAGTCAACCCGTTGGGGGTCTCATCCTGTGTCAGTCCAATTCGAAGGGGGGAGAATTGTGACGGAAGCCTCCGTCACTGGGACCACTGGAGAGGCCTGACTGCCAGCCTCCTCCCTATTGACTATGGGCCATGGGTTTGTAAAGACTTCTCTGGATACCCCCAGCAGTATATCATCCCATCACTGGTTGAGGGGATTATCTCCAGCAGACAGCCAGGATCTGCAACCAGGGAGTAACCACCATTCTTTCAGTTTAATGTATCCCCCCCTATTGTATTGTTAATCTCGTTACTGCCCCTGTTGTCTCTGGGAGGCAGATTAAGGGGGCGGTTTGCGTCCCAATATCTTGTTTTATGTAAATGTGTGTTTTGCTGGATATATCCAGCTCTGTATGAGAAATAAATCAGTCTTCGTTTGGTTTTACCCTACACTGAGTCTTGGCTAGTGACTGGGGAACCGGGGAAAGTGTGTTGTCCCAGGCTAAGGGAGCACAAGACAGCGGAGGTAGTCGGTCGGACTAGCCAGCTCCGTGACACCATTAAGATGATTTTTTAATTAATTAAAATAAAAAATGGTTAATGCATACTTTTCACAGACAAATAGTCAAGCGAAATGTTACAGACAAAATCTGCCAGCAGCTTAATTGTTTTTATGTTTTGTAGTACAAACAGATATTTTTTTTTAACTCAACTAACTTAAAAATATGACACTGTGAAGAAAAATAAGCAGAAACAATATTGAAATAATTAAATAAATAACATTAGTCAAAATAATGATAAATGTTGCATTTTTCCTTTACTAATATATTGTGCAAAATTAATTCTTGAATTAAAAGTTAATTCAGAAAATTAGAAATGATCTTACCCACCCAGAATGCATGTTCTATTTGCTAATGGGTTAGGGTTTTTTTGCTTACATAGAGAGATTCATTTTATGTGCAATTGTAATAATAAAAAAGCATTGCAAATAACAGTTTAGTGTAGAGCTATTAAAAATCTAATTGCACTTAGTGCTGCCTGTCAGCTTTTTTAGAACTACTCACTCGGATGCATACTCATAACTGAAATGCATGCAAATTGGTGGGGGCATGATGATGGTGGGGGATTTATTAACACAGGCTGAGCATAAAACCATTTATGGGGCCAGGACCCCAGAAATATAAGCCACAGCGTAATGGCGCTATGACATTTGAGGCTGGTGATCAATTTTTTTCCCTGCCTGGCTCTGCTGATAGGTTGTTGCCATAGAAACCAAACAAGTGTTTTTAAAGTTTCTGTTACTTTTAAACATCAGGAGACAAATTAATATGACAGATCTGCTAAGGTTTACTGCTTACCATACTAGAAAATGCAGCTGATGTTTTCGTTTATTTGCTCATTTGTGGTTGCAGTGCTTCTTGGAAACAAAAACCATGAAAAAGTAAAAACAAACAACAAGAATGCACACATAAGCACTGTGTATGGCATTAGAACACATTTTCTAGTTATAAACTATAAATGGAGCCTTTAGTTTGGTCCATTTATTTCTGCCAGTGCAGCAGCTTGCAAATTATGAGGGGGAAGGAGTCGGAAATGTATGGATGGAACATGACAAGGAGATAGAGAGTATGTGTGTATGTGCATGGTCCATGGTGTTTGTGTGTATGCATATGTAAATATATTGTGCGTGTAGACATAAGTGATTGATGTGTGCTACTCGATATGTACGTGGGTGAGTGTTAACATGAGTATGTGCTTTAGCATGAGTGTGTGTTAGTATTTGGTGTCGGGTAAGCCTAGGGTTGTTAGAGTGAGGTTGCATGTTAGAATGTCCATGTGTTTTAGTTACATGGGAGTGGAATGCTGAAGAATCACTGTACCCTAACTGCAACAGCTTACTTCATAACCATATGACAAAAACGTTCTCACTATAACAAAATCGTGTATGTCTATGATAGGTGAGTACCTTGTGCATGCTTGCTGCTGAGTATGAGAAATATTCCTCCAAGCACATCTGCAGCAAAGCTAAGAAGCTGAGGGTGGGGAAGCAGACCAAATGCAGCCTGCTATTCATTTGGATTATAAATATTGGCTATAAAGTAATATTCAGCCATCATATGCATTCATATGTAGTTGGTCCAATTTGAACCCATTCATGAACAATGTTAGTGGAATTTGTTTTCACAATTGTTATTATACATGTCAATGTGGGTTTTTTTTGCCAAATCTGTTTTTCCGTTGATATGAAAAATATTTCTATATCTATTTTCTGTATGTTTTCCTTAAAATTCTGGTAGTACAGAATAACACTTGAGCTGACTAGTTAGAAGGTACTCTTGAGTAACATGGAAGAAGCAAGAATCCATGTGTTGGTGGAGCTAAAGGGTGTCATCTAAAATAGCAGGAGTAATGTAGATGTGACCCATGTTTTACATGGAAGTGAGTTTTGTGGGTCAAGCTGTACAGTTCCTAAGGAGGATCTACATGCATAAAGAGGAATCAATTCAGGAAAGATTTGTATGGAGCCAATGTCCAGGAGTTTACAATGAAAGCTAGTATACACCCAGGGAGGAGAATAGAATCACATAGAGACTAATTGAGATCAAATTAAAAAATATAAGAGAACAAAGATATCTTATATTATCCTATGATAAGAAACAGATGAAAACCAAACCTAAGCAACAAAGTAAACATGTTACAATTGTATCCAAGTAATATAAATTCATAACTATTGATTTTACTGAGCATATATCAGTTGAGGGAGGGATATAATTATGATTATAAATATATCATTTAATCATTTTAGCATATGTAGTGAATGTTATACCAAAATATATTTACAAAACTTGTAAGCAGGTATAGTAACAGTCTGCATTAGTGTTTCGATATACTTTATTCTTAAAAAAAAGCACATTGAATTCAAAATTCAGTCCTTTTGATTTAATATATAATCATATTTAGGCTGTCTGATCAGTTTAAACAAGATGCTGTACTATGTGTCAATGGTTATTGAATCAATTGAAAACCCTAGGATGGTGATCTTATTTTCCTTTTCCCAGCTAATTCCCTGAACTCTCTTGTCTTTGGGATTGGTAGTAGCGTAACCAAGGGGCCCACCAATCATTACATTCTTCTAAATTACCAATTGGACGGCCATACATTTCTCCATATTATGTTGATGAAAGGAACATTTATTTTTTTCTAATTCCTAGCTAAGGTCATTTTTGTGGCCATTAAAATTTGAATCATGATATGTTTTTTATGAACTGGGATCGAGTTTAACAGGAACTGAAACAAAGCCGTTTTGAGTGAGTTAAGTATTCTTAAATCCAGAATTAATGAAATTTTAGAAAATACTTTGGACTACAGTGTTTTTAACGACGAAAATCCCCACCAGATGTGTGCATGGTCGCCCACTTCATGGTGGCATCTCCAGCATAGATCTGTATCATTTTGAGAAATTGTATTTAAAACCTTTGGGACCTGGTGCCATCTATGAAGGATTTTATAATGTAATTCAATTATATTCAAACAATGGAAAAAATCTTTAACTTTGTTTACTGACCTGCACCAGAGATATTTTTTTCCCAAAAGATCTAAGATTTTGACTTTTTTTCTGACCATTATATGTGACCAAATGAAAACACTTACTTATCTAACATTAAATTAGAAGAAATGTAATTTTAAAATCTTTAAATGAGTAAATAAATGCTTCGATGATAGATTTAATTCTTCCTGAAGATGAGAAAAGGTTTTAATTTTATTATCGAGTTATAAAGTTTCTATTTGAGAGGTATCTTCTTAAATCCAGCCCTCCAGGCTAAGACTAACTATATTATTTTTAAGTACCCCAATAGGACTGACCTTTGAAATTATCCCCTTTATTTTATTCATTCTCTTAAACCATAACCAAATTATCGATGAGTCAGTATTCTTCAGAATTAAACCACCGTTCCTTATTTCCTGACATATTTGCCATATATACATATGTGCTAACTTGCTAGCTTCATAATACTTTATGAAATTGGGACAGCTAAGCTACTTTCTTATATTTCTTCATTATATGCCCTCTATCGATTCTGGATTTTTT
>VKOC01030072.1:0-13962 GCA_009364415.1 Spea multiplicata
TTATTTAAAAGAAAAAAGTATAACACACAAATAAACAAACAATACAAATCAATATATAAATCAGACTTAACTTAAATAACACACGATAAAACAGACAAAAAAAAAAAATCACAACAAAAAGAAGCCAAATACGCATTGCTCTATGATAATTAATCCTAATAAATGAGACTTTTAGGTCTTAAAAAGAAAAAAAAGGGAGGTAGTGTGTGTCACTGGCGTAATAGCTTAGGGTTGAACTCGTTTAGGAAATCTCGATCGCATAAGAATTCCATCCAGACCATATTTTATCATAATAGTCTAAATTACCTCGGAAAAAGTATTTCTCTGATGTTGCCTGCGTCTTAATTTGATTGAGAATTTCTCCCCACGATGGAGTATTTTGACTTTTCCAATGTCGAGCTATACAAATTTTACATGCTAAAAATAAGTTGATCAGTAATATTTTGTTAAATTTAGAAATTTGTAATAGGTTTAAATGAAATAGGAAAGTCTGGGGCGTCAGGCTAATTTCAGTTCCAGCAATTAATAAAAATAAGAGACTTACTTTTTCCTTAATAATTTTAAGGTTTTGACATTCCCACCAGATATGAAAGTGTGTTCCAGTAGTTTCATGACACCGCCAACATAAATCGTTATTAGTATTGTACATTTTACTTAATCTATGTGGTACCAAATACCAACGATGTAGTAATTTAAAATACTGTTCATGTAAGTTGAGGCAGTGAACTGCTTTTCTAGTACTCTTCCATGCTTTATGCCACTCTTGGAGCTGAAACTCTTTTTGGAGGTCCCTTTCCCATAAGAGAAGTGTTTTAGATTTTTCTTGAGGTAATAAATTTGTTAATATTTTTGATACCCTTGATATTATATTCAGTTGGGGAATTTCCAAACAAAGTTCGTCTAATGTATCATGTTTTCTTGGTGGATTTACTATCAAAAACTGTTTAATACGTAGATACGAGAAGAGTTCTTTATTTGGTAAATTAAAGTTTAATTGTATATCAGCAAATGGCCTCACCAGTTGTCCTTCCATTATGTCACTAATATTTAGAATACCACTATGTTTCCAGCCGGAAATGTTCAGATCTTTAATATAAATACCTAGTGTTTCTATAGGTGTCAAATCAGATATACCTGCTAGTAGACCATATTTTTTCCCAACTTTGAATTTTATATTTAAGATATCTTTCAATAAAGGACTGGTTATTTTTAAGTCCGTCATTGTTTTCTTATCCAACCATATTAAGTTTTACCTTTTTAGTGACCTCTACGACTAAAGATGTGGAAGACTAAAGAGAAAACATGGTTTGCAAAACATAGGATGAATTATCTGCTTGGACCTAGACTTTATATTCTTCTCTACAAGCTTTTATTTCACCAAAGGTGGTTTATGGGTCACATGGGCACAGTATGATCAATAGCCTACTGATTTCCCATCTTACAAAGATTTCCCATGCGTTTTTACCTAAAGACTTGTCTTTCTCAATGTAGGCAGTTGGCAGTGAGAAAAGTACTTACATACACAGACACACAGTCACATACACAAATATACCTAGACACAGACACTCATGCTAACACATACTCACCAGACATTCACATTAACGTCCTTAATGCTGGACTGTTATGACCTGCGAGTGCTTCTTTTGTGCTAGATATAGCTCTAGATTTTTCTATGAATAGATATAACTATATATATAAAGGGATAACATGCTTAGGTAACCTGCAGTAGAATGCATGTTGCTTCAATTGCTTCAAACTAGGTTTAAAAGGTTACCAAGGCAACAAAATATTTAGCAATTGGCAGTTAAAGATCATACCATTTTTATGTAACTATTTCTCATATTTAAATTAAAGTAAGCAGAGATCACATGTGCATTGTTGATGTTTAACAGGACTCTTTTGTAATGTGTTGTAATCCAGCAGCTCTGAACATTGCCAATAACAATAATTACCCTGAAAAGGTAAATTAATATGAAATACAATCCTATTGACAACAAAGTATTTATGCTGTAACTCTAGTATGGTAGCTTGGGTAAAATAGATGATACTAACATTTTTAAGATTATAGTAGGCAATACCATTAATTGTTTGAGATTACACATGGAATTAAGCACCTGCATAATTAATTATAAAAAATTATAAAAAAATTAAACATTGGTTATTTTTAACAGCTGGGGGAATCATTTCCTGCACAATCATCTATAATTTCATTTAAATTCAAAATGGGGGGAGTTATAATGAACAATTAAATGGTACACACTACACAGTGCAGATCCCAAAGTTCCCACATTTCAAGTATATCCAACATACAATAAAAAGATGCATGGTAAAATTATTGTCAAAACTACATGTTTTACATCACACATGATGGCCAGAAGTAGTGTAAATAACTGAGAGTTGGTAGTCTGTGTTAGTTTGCATCGTATATATATATATATATATATATATATATATATGCATTCCTTAAACAACAATACACAGTTTTGATCTGCTCCCATCAGGTACAGAATAAATATTATTCTTATATAAAATATTTTTCATCTGTCCTCTAGCCCTTCTTTTTTTAGTTTTACCGTTTGAGGTGGCTCAACAGAAGGACTTGAGGTCATGTCACAATGTTTGATGCCTTAAGAAGGTAAGTGAATATGATCTTTCTTTCTACAGGTAACATTGAAAAACATGAAAACCTTTTCGTTGGGCACATGACTCTCAAAAGTATAAATTGTATTTAAACTCCCCATACCACTGGGCAAACGATGGATTTTTCACTGTAGACTCTGCAGGGCCGGCCGAAGACGTAACACCGCCTGGGGGCGAAGTTTAAATGCGGCCTTGTGAGGGTGTATTTTAAACCGCTGACGCCCCGGTACTACCTTTAAAGAGTCCTGCTGATCCCTGCTCTGCCACGGTAAAACAATTCTGAGCGCCGGAAATTGACGCCACTTCCGGCGCTCAGAAGACAAAGCAGGTTATAGAGCTGCCAAAGTGCACACAGAAAAGAGAATTACAAAAAAAAGAAATACATTTTTTTAGATATATAAATGAGAAAAGGAAAGTAAAACAAGGAGTGGTAAGATTAAAAACAAAAAAAGGAAGGAATGTAGAAGAGGATAAAGGTCTAGCTGACTGCCTCAATTAATAGTCATCTGATACATGTGAAGCTTATCGAGGTGGAGGGTCTACTTCAGTTGTCTGAGGTAAAGACAAATAAGTCGATGGGGCCTGATGGGATAGATGTACTAGCAAAACCGTTAACAGATTTCTTTAACCAATCGTTGTTAGTGGGTGTAGTCCCAGTGGATTGGAAATTAGCAAATGTTGTGCCCATTCACAAGAAAGGCAGTAGGGAGTAGTCGGGCAACCACAGGCCTGTGAGTCTTGCATTTGTAGCAGGGAAACTAATAGAAACTATGTTAAAGGATAGGATTGCTGAACATCTAAAGTCACATGGGTTCCAAGATCAAAAACAACATCCTTAGGAAGATCATGCCAAATCTTATTGATTTTTTTGATTGGGTGAATAAAATAATTGATCAAGGTGGTGCAGTACATGTGTATCTAAATTTTACTAAGGCCTTTGACACTGTCCCACATAGAAGACTTTTCAATAAACTGCAATCTGTGAGTTTAGATCCCAGTGTGACAGAAAACAGAGGGTTTTAGTCAATGGAGTATATTTCGAGCAAGGTCTTGTTTCCAGCGGGATACCTCGTGGATTTGTACTTGGACCCATTCTCTTTAATATTTTTATTATCACAGAAGGTCTTGATGGTAAGGTATGTCTGTTTGCTGATGACACAAAGATTTGCAACAGGGTTGATGTTCCTGGAGAGATACGCCAAATGGCAAATGCAAAATGGCCAGAGCAGTGGCAACTGACATTTAATGTGGATAAGTGCACGATAATGCACCTAGGGCATAAAAACCCAAGGACAGAGTATAGAATATTTGATACTGTCCTAACCTTAACATGTGAGGAAAGGGATGTATGGGTAATTATTTCAGAGAACTTAAAGGTAGGTAGACCGTAGGAGATGCTAGTAGAATGCTTCATTGTATAGAGACATTAGCAGTAGAAAGGGAGCTAACATGATAAAGGAAGAAAGTTTATTTAAAATAAGAAATACTACCACAACAAAAGAGGACATAGTCTTAAGCTAGAGGGGCAAAGGTTTAACAGTAACATAGGAAAGTATTCAGAGGTAGGGCAGACTAGATCAGCAGATTGGTTCTTATCTGCCATCACTTTTAACCGAGCGCTGGCGAAAGCGCGGGCAGCAGCGGAGGTTGTCTACGCGCATCACGCATACCAGGTTGGCAAATAAAAGGAAATAAAAACAAAAAAATAATTTTCTCAATCATAGCTTTTATTAAACATGAAAAAATAGTTCACATGAATTAATATTTACTAGTAAAACTTTTTTCCTATAGGGTCGTCTTTTTCTTTTTTTTCCCTAAATTAAAATTTAGATTTTTGGGGGTTGTCTTATAATCAGGGTCATCTTATAATCGAGCAAATTTCCCAGGCACTCAGATATAACATGTGAGGACCTTGAGGGAGCTATGTGTGTGTAAGTAAGGATGTTTGCTTTTGTATATTGGTAAATATGTGTACGTATATTGTGTATATTGTGTGTGTGTGTTATTATGTGTGTTAGGATGTTAGTTACTAAATGTGTGTTCATGTGTCACTGTATGCATGTATGTAAGTTATTATGTTAGTGTGTGTGTCTGTATGTGTAGGAGGAGCTTGAGAACCCAACCATACATCTTGCAGGGGGGCTAGGCATTTTTTTGTTAAGCCAGTAGAGAGACAGCAGCAGCTTGCACGGAGAGCGTGAGTTGCATGGGGGACAGGACTCAATAAAGTAAGATATGGTGGGGAGTAGCGTGTGTTTATATGTGTATGTATGTGTACTGTACTGTTGTGTTAGAGTATAATGCAAATGTAAAGTTTTAGTTAGTGTTAGTGTTATTGTTAGAATTAGTGTGTGTATTGTATAATGCCCAGGCATTAAATTGGTACTGGGCCCCTAGATTTCTGATAGTGTCCTTGGTTATTACAGCATAATACTGAGCATTGAAGCCAGGGCTCCTAAATGACCCTAAATAGAAAATAATTATTTGACTCATCTTTTGTTTAGACATCAAATATCTCTCTCTAATGAATTTCTAGCTATTAATGTTCGCTGTTGATCAGATGTTTATGGTAAGTTTAGCATAAAGTTAAGTTCTCTATATTTTTTCACTATATTTTGTTGTATGGACTGATACATTTATCAAGCTTACAGTAACACAGCATCTGGCTACCAGTAGCCAACAAACCTCTCCTCCACTTGTCTTTTTGAGACACCAGGAATCAATGAAATTTCATCACCCAGATGTCCCATGGTGGCAGGTGCACAACCCTACGATCAATTGGCAGATGGGTTACCTCTTGGGAAAATTACCTGTGCCTCACACTGCAACAGCAAGTCCTAGTCAAGCCTACATCAAGCCACAGTCATGACCTCTTCCTTGCCCCCGTCTTTAAAGAATATGTTGATGCCTTTGATAAAAGCAAGCTGAAGGACTTCCACCTCATCACCCCTATGAGTGCCAGTTTGAACTGCTCCCTAGTACCATGACTCCCAGAGGCCAAATCTATGCACTGCCCTTGCCCAAGCCAATAAAGAGGTTACATTCGTAAGTCAACTTTTCCTACTGGGGAAGGGTTTTTCTTCATCATGGAAAAGATGGGGGATTAAGACCATGCATTGATTAGTGTATTACAGTTAAATCAAGTACCCATTACCCATCATTCCGTAGTTATTTGATTGACTTTGTGAATCCACCATTTTCGCTAAGCTAGATCTCAGAGGCACATACAACCTGATCCTTATCAGGAGAAATTATGAATGGAAGATGGCCTTTAATGCTCGTATGGGACACTATGAATATAAATTCTATAGTGTTGCGCAGGAATATTTATGCAAGTTTAAAAAGCAAATATAAATATAAAGCGATTATATATATTACAAACAATGTATATAAAAAAGTGTAATGAATAATAAAGAAATAATACTTTTCGATTTTTCAATTGTGATTTTTGTTCCAGTGTTTTAACATATGTAAGAAAAAAAGAATAACAAAACCATAGTGTTTTCTGTAAAACAGTAAATCTGTATCAGATGTTTCAAGTGTGGTATCCCACTCACATTGATGGGAGCATTATAGTTTGCTCTGACTTGCTGGGCATAAATTGAACGGTTCCACCCGCCAAAAGGATTATATGGGCTTACAAAGCTCCTTCCCAAAGAAACCAATTATCGGTCCACACGATAACGCCACGGAACGAAGCAAAGAGGCAGAAGGTAAGGTATACAAATATTTCATTTGTTAACAAACAAAAGTGTGGTATGCTCACATTTAGGATTTCTTTCTCGGATCTCTCTCTCCAAGCGGACAACTTCCGGATGTAGCAGAATAATGAAATTGGCACGCAGATGCGTTTCGCCTTAATCAGGCTTTCTCAATGGACACCACGCTTGGAGAGAGAGATCTGAGAAAGAAATCCTAAATGTGAGCATACCGCACTTTTGTTTGTTAACAAATTAAATATTTGTATACCTTACCTTCTGCCTCTTTGCTTCGACACTATGAATATACAGTTATGCCTTTTGGTCTGTGTAAAGTGCCAGCCGTGTTCCAGGTATTTATCAATTACATTTTTCATGATATTGCTCTGCAGTTTGTTATCATCTACTTAGATGACATTCTGTTTCATTTTTATGATCTTGAATCCCATCATAAGCCCATCTGTATGTTCTTCCGTGGTTGCATCAAATTTGTCCCTGATTCAAATGAGAAACCCTCTCCTGAACATTATCCCTCCTTTCCAAATCATCACCTCACGTCCCGCAAAGCTTCAATCCCTCTTTCCACAAGCTGTTGTTGGGTCCTCCCTGGCAGCACCAGAGTCAATGAGGGCCACAGCAGATATGGACCTCTCCTGAAAAGGGGGAGAAATTGGTAGACATCATGGAGATTTGCGTACAAGGGGAAGCAACAGATACACCTAGACCAAGCCCCCTTATCCTCTCTAGGCGTTGTAGTTTCCAGGCTTGTTGGAACAAACACGGGCAAAGTGTGCGTTGTGGCCACAGTACAAACAACGTCCTTGACTGCGGCGGAGAGTCACAATGGGTTAAAGTGCTCAAAATAGAGTAGCAGCACAAGGTATGCCTTACACCAATCAAAGGTACAGGAATAACCAAACTCATTCAAATAAAAATAGGCTGTAGGCACCAAAAATGAGGCACAGGAGGTAAGACAGGGTCACCCTAGGTCACCAAAGCGTGTCACTACTGAATGCGAGTAGACGCAGCATCTCGTGACCACTCATTCCAACTCAAGTGACCAACTCCAACTCAAGTGACCAACTCAAGCGCTCATTCGGTGACAGTGGACGTGAAAAGGTCAGAATCACAACTGAGTTTGGTACAGATAGATACTAAAATGAAGTGCCTTAAAAGTCACCAATGGCTAACATAGTTTTAAAAACACAACTGTGCATGCTCCAGAGAAAATTAATAACAAGCTCTTTAAAAATCCTCCCCTCGCATGTAATGCAGTAAGTGCTAGAGGGCGCTTCTGAAGTAATTCCAAAAACAATGCAGTATGTTGCTACCAAGAGACTTTGATTGCCTACCTCATGTGCAGAATTTATCCCTTTGCTACCCATAGGATTCATATCTTCCCATTTCTTGAAGCCTCTGTGTTGAGGTTCAACCTTAGTCTCGATGGACAAAGAAGATCTCAAAAAAAGGTCTGTTACTGAAAGGCTGTGTTTAGGTGTTCTTGAAATAATAAATTAATTCTTGGTGAAACATTAATGCAATGCCAGATCAAGGTACTTGGGGCACTGGAGCAGTTAGACAAAAGGGGTCCTTCTTGCTTGGAACCTTACACTTACCATGTGCCTCCCAAATGCCTCTCATAGTCAGAAGCTCCCTTACCGTTCTGCACACCCAGGAATGACATCACTTCTTGCCATGAAATGTTAGTGAGGGAGCTACGGTAAGGCCTTTAGCAATACCACTGTTTTGAGCACCTGGTAATGATGTCACTACCCAGTGTGCGGTGTCAGAAAGGGAGCATCATTGAGAGTGCTGCTTCGAAGAAGACCATATCACAGGACCCAATCAGATTAATGCTTCGTAGCAGGGGGCAAGTCTAGTCAAGTGGCCCATTGCACCACCGCACCATCCATGTACATCTTTTCCTCATTATCTAACACTTATTGGTGTAATGTGATGGGATTGGGAGTACATCAGTACACTAAAAAAAAGTCATCATACACAGGATGCCTGAAGCCACAATTTACCGCCACTAATACTTTTTAATAAAATATGCAAACTGAAATAGAGTAAATAACACAAAACCTTTACTCTTCCTCTCGCTGATTTCTGGGCCTAGACAGTTCTGTCTTCTGAAGTGACTACAAATTCAGGAGGATGTTTTATTTCTGGATAAGTAAGAAATAAATTTGTTCAATTTATTCCTGCAGAAAATAAAGTGCCAGGATACAGATGGCTAAATACACACACCAGCATGGGTGTAGGGACCCCTAAAAATCTGGGTGTAAAATCGGCATTTCTCCCCATAAGATACCTCTTTCCTCACTATGCCCTACCCTACTTTCTTCCCATCTTCTTTAATACATTAAATATGTTTTTAAATATTGAAAAATTGGACCCTAGGCAAGCATTTCCTTTGGGTCCCGCTTCATGCTCCCTAGCATGTGCAATCACTCCCTCCGCTTCCACACCCCAAAAAAATATTTGCCACACTGACTGCAGATTAGGGGAAGACTGTGAGAGTCAGTGAACTCTTCCCTCATTCTGACCCTACCGTGACATTGAGAGGTCCTCTCACGTAATAATCCCCAGTAAGAGTCCCTTTGTCCCCTCATTCATTAAGCCATGCCTCTCTTTTCTTTCCTCTCTGTAGTTCAGATAGAGATCAAATAAACTACACGTGTAAACAGCACTTGCATGTATAGATTAACTGAATAAGACATACAGACCCTGTATTTGCAGGTATACATAAATAATGTATGGAGACATAGCATAGCAGATACGGATCAAGAGAATAACACACAAACCCAGCTTTGCATGTGTAAATCAACGGGAAATCACATGTAAACTCAGCATTAAAGGTATAGATAAAACCCCCTAAATTACAGGCATAGATGACAGGTTGCACACCCCAAAGGCCAGCCTTGGCATCCACACTGCCTACATAGAACCTGACCAGCACCCAGATTACACAAACAAACTACAGTCCAGAGTGAGCCAACTTTGTCCCTAAACAGCCCAGTGTGAGCCATCTTTGTCCCCAAACAGCCTGCCTTGACACCAGTACAGACTCTGCAACATCGATAGACCAAACACAAAGCAGGACAGGCTCTGCCACACCGACACCCAAACACACACATCGCTGGATGTCGTATATCTTGATTTTTCCAAAGCATTTGATACGGTGCCACATAAAAGGCTGGTACATAAAATGAGAATGCTTGGGCTGGGGGAGAATGTGTGTATGTGGGTAAGTAACTGGCTCAGTGACAGGAAACAGAGGGTGGTTATTAATGGTACATACTCTGAGTGGGTGACTGTTACTAGTGGGGTACCACAGGGGTCAGTTTTGGGTCCTATTCTTTTTAATATATTTATTAATGACCTTGTAGAGGGATTGTATGGTAAAGTATCAATCTTTGCAGACGATACTAAGCTCTGTAACGTGGTTAACAGAATAGAGGACACTGCACGATTACAAATGGATCTGCATAGGTTGGAGACTTGGGCAAGGATGTGGCAGTTGAGGTTCAACACAGAAAAATGTTAGGTTATGCACATGGGGAAGAAAAATCCAGGCTGGGAATATGTATTAAATGGGAAAACACTGGGGACAACTGACATGGCAAAGGCAAATAAAATCATGGGGTGCACCATAAAAGGGGCATAGATGCCCACGACAAGGAAATAGTTCTACCACTGTACAAGTCACTAGTCAGACCACACATGGAATATTGTGTACAGTACTGGGCACCAGTGTACAAGAAAGATATAGTGGAGCTGGAAAGGGTTCAAAGACGGGCAACCAGAGTAATAAGGGGAATGGGAGGACTACAGTACCCAGAAAGATTATCAGAATTAGGGTTATTTAGTTTAGAAAAAAGATGGCTTAGGGGGGACTTAATAACTATGTATAAATATATAAGGGGGCAGTACAGAGATCCCTCCAGGACCTATTTATACCCAGGACTGTATCTCTAACAAGGGGACATCCTCTATGGCTGGAGGAAAGAAGGTTTCTACACCAGCACAGACGGGGGTTCTTCACAGTAAGAGCGGTGAGAATATGGACAGGCTCTGCCACGTCGACACCCAACCACACACACACCAGGACAGGCTCTGCCACACTGACACCACAAACACAACACACACCAGTACAGGCCTGCACATCAACAACCAGACACAAAACACCAGGACAGGCTCTGACATCCAGACATACACACCAGACAGGCTCTGACACCGACACCCAGACACACACATACCAGGACAGGCTCTGCCACATCAACAACCAGACACCACACCCAGGACAGCCGACATCCAGACATACACACGTAGAAAGGCTCTGCAACACCACACACAACACACCACACACCAGGACAGGTTCGCCACAGACTCAGCACAGATCTGCCACACATATCAAACAAAACAACAACACACCAGGACGAGGCTCTGCCACGTCGACACCCAAACACAACGATCACACACCCAGGAGGCCTCTGCCACACTGACACCAACAAACACAACACACCAGTACAGGCTCTGCCACATCAACAACCAGACACAAACACCAAGACAGGCCCTGACTCACAGACATACACAACCAGACAGCTCTGGCACCGACCCCCAGACACACATACCAGGACAGGCTCTGCCACACTACACACCCGCATCAGTATGGGTTAATCTACACAAAGTATAAAAAAAATTAATACTTATTTACCTGCTCTACTAGCTGTCACAAGGGGCTGTTCTGTCTAAGCCTGCCCCTTGAGCGGCATGTCGCGTCTTCAAAGGGGCGGGACGAAGAGCCTCACTGAGTGCGCGGCATGGTGCAGGCACGCCTGGGGCCAATTGCCACCCTGCCCAGTCCGCCCCTGCTTCATAGGACATAATTGCTCCATGTGCTCAGCTGTTAATCTTGAACCTGTCTTCTCAACCACTTATGTTGCCTTTAGGGTTGTGAAAGTACTCTGTCAACAGTCATCATGCCGCAGACCAAAATTTTGCCTGCTCAAAATAGCGCTGCTGTTCTTGGTGAGCACATACATTCCATGCTGAAGTAACACCAGATCAGGGAGAGCTTGCAGAGAGAGGACTGCAGTAGCACATAGTGAAACATGTGCAGACCTCTTACATACAAGGCAATTCCTTCAATCATCTGCCATTTGTTTGCCAGACATAGGAAATCTTTATGCACTGAGAGGTTTTTGTTAGTGTGCCTAAACTGTATAGGTCATATCTCTCTACAAGGACTTGTTGTAATTGAACTGTTCCTAGAAGAATCCATGGCACACCTAGAGAATAGATTTTATTTATTCACGTCCTGCAATTTAATATTCGTAATCCTACAAAGCATGAAAGCTCTAGCACAGCACAAAACTATGGCTCAAATTCTAACAATTTTACAATTATTTGACAATTTTAAAGCAGTATAAGCAGAAGTGAAATGTAATTATGAACTTCTACATTCACATTTTGTAAATACATTTTAAATACAGTATAGAATTTGACAAGAAAATGACAAGCAATTTATCAAGAAAGACACTTTCCTTGAGGTCAAACGGGTGTCAATGGTAGCAAGAATGATGTTGATGTCACAGAAATTCTAATGGAACAGATTCCAATACATATTTCTTGTCAATCTACAAAGCAGGACTGGGCCTTAAGTGTTATTTGACACATAATTCATATATTTCAATGAAGCGTCTGGTAATAAGACTGTAATAAAAACACATTAAATATTGATTCTCTCTACTATAATGGTCATCAAATAAATGGCACTGTTAGGTCAAGAGCTCATTATGCTATTTTTACAGGAATAATAATAATATGAGCTGCAATTGTTTTAACTCTAATGGAAGATTAGCAATAACTGTGCAGAAATGCCCTTAATGTCTGAAAAAACCTACAGAAAAACCATTTTACAAAAAACCACAATATTAGATATTTTAAGGGAAATAGGCAGGAATTTCAACATTTAAACCAATTCATTAAACAATTAAAACATTTCACTAAAAGCACTTAGTTTATAGTGATTCAAAAAAACTCTTAAAAGAGGCAGGTAATGCCGATTGTACCTCAGCTGAATGGTGAAGTTATCTCCATCATAAAAAAAGAAATAGTGCCAAACCGTTAAAAAGGGCTAACACTAACAAGTAAGAAGTGAAGTGGTCAGTCTAGGGTTAAATCTAAGGGTTAACCGGACTGGCTAGGCTCAATCAAAATTTCATGCCCTTGCATGCTGCCACTCGAAAGTCAACTCAAATATTTGCTAATTTGTGACTTGTTTGAGAGTGATTTGTGAGAATTTAACAAAAGTTGCATATTTCTTCAATTCGTAGGAATCCCAAAAAATCCCCCACAAAATTAACGAAAGTGAAGCAAAAAGCTCTGAATTTTCTTCCAATTTTCTGGGCTCAATCACCCCCACTCTTATCTATCTTATCTACTCTGATACTATCATTCACGTTCTATCACACACTCATTCACACACTCTCTCACATGCATTCTGAATCTCTCCCTACCTTCTCCGCCGACCGCTTTCATTTCTGTGTCTTGCAGTTCTGCTTCTTCTCTAGCATCTTGATCTTCTTTCATCTGTCTTCCATCTTTGTCTACATCTCTGCTGACACGACCTCTTGAACTTTTGTTTTTGAACTTCTGCAAAAATTGTAGAGCTTCCAGTGACATCCTCTCCCCCAATTGGAGGATCGGGGGAGAGGGTGTGTCTGGAAACTCTGCCATTTTGCCTTAAGATAAGCTCCTGTGAACATCAGCAAAAATGGCTGGAGCTTCCAATGACATCCTCTCCCTGACTGGATGATGTCACTGGAGGCACCGCCATTTTTGCAAAAGTTCACCAGGAGGTAATTTCTGCAGAGATGCAGACAAAAAAAGAAGATGGAAGACAGAAGAACAAGAATATAAAGAACAAATTGATGAAGAGGATGCTAAAGAACTAGAGTTGCAAGACGCGGGATCGGAAGTATTCAGTGAAGAAAGTAGGGAGTAGGTTTCAGACAACAAATTTTGTTTCCCAATTTCAAAAACCCTCAAATTAAAGTGCAAAAAGAATGGGCAGGAAACATAATTCATTGTCCAAAAACAAATAGACCAAAAGAATCCAAGAATTGTGTCTGAATTGTTTTTGCACATGTCTAGTATATTTGTGTGTGCGTGTGTGTTTTTAAACATGACCAACAAAAACAATGAAATAAAACAATTAGGGCAGGGGTAGAGCTAAGGAACTATACAACATGTCTGGTATTAAGCTGTGGGTTTTGGAGGTATGCAGTTCCTTTTTTCGGTGAAGGCCCCACAGTAATCCTTTTCATTTCTAAATGTGAGCATAAGGCACAAAGCACCTGAGGAGCCGACTGGTGAAACACGTTGTGCTGAAGAATACGCCCATTGAGGAAGTGGACACAAAGGAATCCTGTGAGAACCAAGCTGTTACTGCTACAACACAGCATTATTCCGGTCCTTTCCACAGGAGCGTTAAAGTATTCTTATATGTAAGATACTACTTTTTTATTTATATTAAAGCTACTACTTTTTTTTAACTCGCTCTGCTCCGGTCTTTTCTGTTACACCGTTACAAAGAAGAAACTCCATTCCATTCCCA